>LTAE01001613.1:3361-50958 GCA_001647135.1 Pontederia paniculata | reverse complement strand
TATATATATATATATATATATATATATATAATGGGGATGATCCGTTTTATATTAAAATGTTGAATGTGGTTGGCCATATAGTTTGCCATGAGCAACCAGTCAATTGAAGCTGTCAGACATGCAAACCCGTAGGATACATGTCTAGTCCAAAAGTGACATGAAATGAACAACTAGTTTTTTAGAAGTATGGTTTGTTTGTTTTCAAGCATTTTCTTTTATCAAAGTTGCATCCTTTATTTATCTATATAAATGAATTAATGAGGAAAATGAGTGCACTATATGCATTTGGTTGAAGAAATTGTTATTCTAAGGAACAGTTTCAATATAGCAATTATCAAGGAGTGAACAGTTCTACCTATGATTTAGAATTATTTAGTCTAAATTAAGAGATCTATCAAAGTTAATTAATGTTGTCAACCTCTAATGTTACAATATTATATGTTTCGTAGAATAGAAAGAAATATATTTTATACTTTATTCTTCAATTAAACGAATCCTACAACCACAAGACGAATTGATGAAGTTTATCTTATTAATCAGCTGATAATTCTAAATTGCATATAAGGATAAAAAGTTTGATAATCAGGTCATTTGAATATCAGGACTACTAAGGTTAATTTGACAGATGTAAATGTGCTATACATTGCAATTTTTTGTTAAATAACTATAAGTATTTGCATGGAACAATATTAGCATGTACAATCTTATAAATATGTACGTGTTTTAGTCCACACATTTTTGCCTTGAAGTTAAAACATGGAGAAATATATTTTTCTTAAAATAAAAAAATGATAAAAAGTTAAAAAGATAAAAGCTAAAAAATATAATAATTAAATTTTAAATTTTAATTTCTTAAAAGAATTTACAAACCACAAATTTAAGATTGGATTTACATTGTATGAATAAATTATAAATTCACAGAAACCATATTTGTTATATGTCAAAAAGTTATATTTTATATAGTTAATAAAAGAACATTATATATAACAGCTAAAACATGATAGTCTTGTCGAACATGTATCCCACGAATCGAATCCATTAAGAAATTTGTACAAGTCAATTCCGAGTTTTTATTTTCCCTGAGTGGACGCTGACGTGAATGTAACAGAACATGCATAAACATCTCTGCAACTTTGCTGGTCGTCAGCCCCTTCATCTATCCAAAAAAGCTTTGCAGAAAGGATTTGGTTATCAGCTCATAGATGGCCGAAGACAAAGCAGCAAGTCAAGAAGTCGAAGTGCAGCTGCCCATTAAGGTCAAATCAGCGGTATCAATTCCATCTTATATCATCTAAACATCATAAGTGTTATGGTAGATCCATGCTGAAATAGAAGTTTATATTTACAGTAACATGTTTTGCATCCATTTCTGTGTCCTTTTGTTCATCATTAGCTTCTGTATCAATTCCATCTTATCTCCCTAAGTAATGCAATAGTGTTCCTCATAAATCATGATGGTAGATTTCAGGCTGACATAGAAGTTTATGTTTACAGTTACATATTTATCATCCATTTCTGTATCCTTGTGTTCATCATTAGTTTCTGGTTTCTTTGCTGCAGCAATGCATTTGATAATATTAAAATGGGTTACAAGTTTCCTTCTAAATCTTTCACAGGAGCCCATAACAAATTTTCTGCTAGCTTTTTCTGATACTGTTTTAACTTCTATGTCCAGTTCATAAAGTCGATAGAATTATGTTGCGTTGTCGAACGTAGTACACATATTACCAGATATGATTTCCAGTAACACCTATTTGATTTGCAGAAGATCAGTGATGAAACGATAATTTTGATTAGTGGCGCCTCAAATTTACTGATGAAGGAAGAAAGTAACGAAGATGAAACTAGAAAGGTGGAGAAGGAAGTAGCAGATTTGAAAGAGCCTTCACGAGCTCCGAATCCTGAATCAAGCAGCTCTGCAGCTAATGCCACATTCCTAGAGATGGAAGAGAAGATAAAAGAGATGGAATCAAAGAGGGCCTTAGAGTTAGAGAAGAAGATCTCAACCCTGCAGGAACAACTGCAGCTCTCACAATCACGAGCAGAGGAAATGGAGCAGAAGCTTACGTCTAATGATGCCATCATCAATGAGCTGACAGAGGAACTAAATCTGCATAAAGCTTCTGAAGACCAGATGAAAGCAGATATGCTTGCATTGGAAAAACTACTCTCTGTCACCAAAGAAGATCTGCAAACAAAGCTTGTGAACTTGAAGGATGTCGAGATGAAGCTTCAAGAGCAGGTGAAGGAAAGAGAAGCCATTGAGACACATCTAAGGAACCAAGAACTGCAGCAATCGAATTTGCAGAATGATTTGTATAACTTGAATGGAGAGAAGGTGCGGCTGCAAACCACCGTGGCAGACCTCGACTCAAGATTGTTGGAGAATGAGGAGATCCGAAGCAAACTAGAGGCCAAGCTAAATCTCAGTTTGTCATATAAAGATGACCTTGAACAGAAGCTGAAACTGCTGGAAGAGCTCCATCATGAATCCAGAACAGCCTCAGAGGTTGCTTCCAAGAGAAACCTTGAGCTCGAGGAGTTGATTCATGCATCAAATGCAGCTGAAGAGGGTCTAAGAGAGCACTTGAAAGAGACGCAGATAAAACTGGATGCTGCTGAGAAGAAGAATTTGGAGCTCGAAGGAGAACTCAATTTTGCAGAGACGAAGTTCCTTGATGCAGAAGAGCAGATAGAAGAACTGAGCGAGCAGATAACAGAACTTACTGCTGTGTTAAAAGAAGTCGACGAGGAAACTACTCTTTCGAAACGTCAATTTGATGGTTATAAAACTACTATTGGGCACTTAGAATCCTCCTTAAACAAGTCCTTTTCGAGAAACACGCAGCTGGAGAAGGAATTGAACAGTCTTGTGCACAAGTGCTCAGAACACGAGGGATTCGCCACTGCAACACATCAGAGAAGTCTTGAACTGGAGAACCTGATCCGCTCGACGAATTCCAAAGCCGAAAGTGCTGAGAAAAGAGTGACAGAATTGGAGAAATTGTTGGAATCTGCCAAAAGTCGCACACTGGAACTGGAACGCCTGCTAAGTGCTTCAGAGGCGAGACATAAAAATGCTGAAACAGAATCAAAGCAGCATAGCAGCAGAGCGTCTGAACTCCTCGCTGAGCTTGAAGCTTATCAGACGAGAGCAGAAAGCCTCGAAGCTGTGCTGCAAGCATCAAACGAAAGGGAGAGGGAGTTAACTGATAGCTTGAAGGTGATCAATGAAGAAAGGAAGAAATTTGAACAACTGTCCAATATTTATGGCAAGAAGCTTTCTGAAGCTGAGAAGACGGTGCAGTACTTGCAAAGTGATCTGAGATCTCTGATAACGCAAGGGGAGAACATAGAGGAAGACCTGCAGGCATCAAGGGTTCGAGAGAAGGTGCTGCTTGATAAGCTCAAATACGCTGGGGAGCAATTGGAACGCCGGGGAAAAGCTGTCGAGGAGGTCACAGCAAGAAACTTGGATTTGAAATCACAAAATGAATACTTGCACAAAGAATTGGAGCTGAAGCTGCAAGAAGCATCAGTGAGCTTTAGACGGAAAGAGTCTGAAACTAAAGAACTGCGTGAAAGGATCAAGTCCCTGGAGGAAGAGAGGGCGTTCTACAAAGCTCAGGCAGTTGAAGCTACTGAAACAGTTGCTACACTGAAGGATGAGATGGAAGCAAATGCAAGGAAGGTGCTCTCTCATGTCAGTACAGTCGAAGTGCTCCAACAAAAGATTTTGGAATCCGACGTAAAGTTGGAGCAGACGTTTGCTGAGAATGATATGTTGGCGAGGACATGCGCAAAGCTCAGAGAAGAGTTAGAGGTGCACCATCTCAAAGTTGGTGAGCTTAATGAGTTGCTGAAATCTGTCCATGTTGAGAAGGAGGCAGCTGCTGAGCAACTGTTGGTTTACAAAGAGCGGGCTCGTGAATCAGCTGCTCTTGAAGAGAACCAGAAAGGAAACCTGGAAAATGCTCTTGTAAAGCTGCAGGAATTGGAAGCACTGGTTGAAGAATTGGAAATCAAGTCTGAGAAATATAGAACTGATGCTGAAGGTTTAGCCAAAGAAAATACTGATCTATCTCGAGAACTGGCAGCGTATGAAGAACAGGTTCATGAATCTGCTGCTCTTGTAGCCAATCAAAAAGAAAAGCTGGAGGATGCTCTTTTGAGATTGCAGGATCTGGAAGGACTAGTTGATCAATGGCAGAAGAAGTCTGACCAGCTCAAAACTGAGAACAAAGATCTAGCGAGAGAACACTTGAGTTTGTCTCAGGACCTGGCCAATTATGAGAGGAAAACAATGGAGTTGCAGATAGCATTCAACGCAGTTGTCGCAGAAAGAGAGGATAAATCCACACAGATGCATTCTTTGAGGGAAGAAATGGATGATCTGATGCAACAACTTACGAGTGACAACAAGATTCTTCAATCTCAGGTAATACTTATGTAAGCCAAGAAACACTATTTTCACTTATTTGTATCAAACTTTGATCAACAGTCAAAATAATTTATCTAAATCAAGTACTTTGCAGATAACAACTGTTGTCGAAGATAATAACATGCTGAATGAGATGTGCCAAAAGGCAAGAAATGAACTTGAAGCAACTCTAGTCCATCTGGAAGAAAAAGTGAGTGAAGGGAAAGAAAGGGAAATATCTCTTATTACTAACGTATCAAGTCTTCAGATGGAGCTATCTGAGAAGCCATTCATGCAAGCACGAATATCGGAACTCGAGCAAAAGTTATTAGAAGCTGAGAAAACTTATGCTGAAGAGGTACTTTTATGTATTTCACTTACCTTCATCTATAATTGAATGATTGGCAGATAATAGTTGAAACTTGATACATTTATTCTGACCAACATTTTTCAGATTGAAAGTGCGAGAGCAGTTGCTGTAGAGAAAGAAGCAGCACTAAATGAAAATCTAAAGCAGCACTCAATCATACTCCAGGAAAGAGATGATTTAGAACAGCATTTGAATGAAATCATTGATGAGCTAGAGATATCACAGAGAAAAGTATTAGAGCAGGTAATGGTAACTTGATTTCTGGTTGAAATTTTATCCTTGGAGTTGGTTTGATAATGCATTTTTTTTCTTGTGTTATACTATTATCCTAGTTGTATCTTTGAGGATTGCTTATTTGTAATCTGTTAACTCTATATTTGGCAGAAGAAGTTGGTCTCCATGAAGGATCTTGAACGTCAAACATCAATGAAACAATCACTTGGTGAATTAGAAACTGAACGCCGGCTTGTCACAATCCTAGAACTACAAATTGAAGAACTTGAACATAAGCTGCAAGATGCTGAGATCCAGTATAAGGAGAAGGTTAGCTTTTTCATCTTTTAGAAACTCTAATACAAGGTCGAACCGATATAATCCACGACAACACCAGATCATGTGGCATGCATAATGAAATGTTATTTGATTATTCTTTGCAGGTGATAGAAGAAAGTGTGAAATGCTCACGTCTGAATGAAGAACTAAATGAATTACGCCAAAAACTGAGTGAAGCTGTTGAAATGGAAAAGAAGATCCAAGAGCTTGAAACAACTCTTGTCCATCTGGAAGAAAAAGTGAGTGAAGGGAAAGAAAGGGAAATCTCTCTAACTACTAATGTATCAAGTCTTCAAACAGAGCTAGCTGAGAAGCAATTCATGCAAGCACGGATATCAGAACTCGAGCAAAAGTTATTAGAATCTGAGAGAACTTATGCTGAAGAGGTACTATCAGATCTCTAGCTCATCTCTGATTTCATTCATATTGCTATTGACAGATACGAGTTGAAACTTGATAGTTTTATTGCTCTGACCAACATTTTTCAGATTGAGAGTGTGAGAGCAGTTGCTGTCGAGAAAGAAGCAGCACTAAATGAAAATCTAAAGCAGCACTCAATCATACTTCAGGAAAGAGATGCCTTAGAACAACATTTGAATGAAATCAGAGATGAGTTAGAGATCTCACAGAGAAAAATATTACAGCAGGTAATGATAAATTGGTTTCTGGTTGGTTCATTCACCTAGTTAATCCCTGAAATGTTCTAGATGTAATTATTTATTTTGTGTTATACTGTTATTATAGTTGTTTCTGAGTGTAACAGTTATCAGTCTAACTGCCTACATGAGTATCTTACTGATAATCTGGTAACTCGAAATTTGGCAGAAGAAGTTGGTCTCCATGAAGGATCTCGAGCGGCAAACATCAATGAGGCAATCACTTGGTGAATTAGAAACTGAGCGCCAGCTTGTCACACTCCTAGAACTACAAATTGAAGAACTTGAGCAGAAGCTGCAAGATGCTGAAATCCAGTACAAGGAGAAGGTTGGCTTTTCATCTTTTAGAAACTCTAAGTTTACTACAAGACTGAATTGATACAATCCATCAGATCATGTGGCATACAAGGGCGGAGCTACGTGGGTTCCTAGACGCGCATACACTATAAATAACAGATGTTAAAGTATTGTTCAATCATAATAACATTGCCTAGATGGTTAGCTCCACACTCGGGTTCGAAACCCATTCATAACATTATTATGCATGTTTTTTACCCTTGTAAATTTTTTGGGTGGTTAGACCAGGCCAAGGCCCATTAGTAAAATCAGGTTGAGTATATGATTATTGACTATTCTATTATTATTATATTATATATTTATACAACTTATTGATTTTGTGATCTTATAAAATTTGTATAGATTTTTTGTATAATATATTTTGAATTAAATTTTATTTATTATTTTAGACTTTCTATAATTTTATTATTTTAGCCAATGATCATTAAACTTTTGTTATTACTTAAATTTATACACAGGTTTTTGTCACTTATGCTTCATTTTTTGTCATATTTTCTCCCCCAAATGATAGGATATTCAGAATTTACCTGTTATATATTTATGAATTTTTATAAAGATCGTGTGGAACTTTTATATAATAATCTAGATAACATTTTTATCATGTTTTCTTTTTTTTTCAATTTTATCATTTTATCTGTTATTGCATACATCATTAACATTTTCTTCCTCCACTCTCTATTGCCATTAAGTCGTAACTCTCTTCCAACCAAGTATAGCAATTATATTTTCAATTAATTTAATTTTTTTTATTCATTATCTAGATTAGTATCTGTTCAAATTGTATGCTATTTTTGTTGATAATATTATCTTTCTTTAGTTATTTTTTAAATTATTAAAATTAATGAAGGAAAAAATTGTTTTAGAAAATGAGATCCTCAACAAATCGTTGAAATAATTATCTCATTCATTTAAAATTTAGGGTTTTTATGTTTTATTTATTATTTTTAATATTTTTCTATCTAATTATATTTGAATAAGGATGAAATTTGAAAAGAGAAAAGTAGAGTAAAAATTTCACCTTGTATTTATGCACTTATGTAGGGATATATCTATTTTATTCTTTCCAAGATCTCAAATTTATGGGCATGTATTTTATAAAGTCTACATATAAAATATTAAGCTGCATAATTTATATATATTTTTATTTAATAATGATGAAATAGTATAATGATATATATTTGATTATTATTTAAAGTTTTTTGAATGATTAAAAGAGTATATCATTAATAATATATATATATTATTTATCAAGATTATTTAAATGATATTATTTGTCAGTGAACCCACTAAAATTCATTTCTGGCTCCACCACTTGCATGCATAATGACACATAAAATTGATTGTTCCTTGCAGGCAATTGAAGAAAGTGCGAAACACTCGCGACTAAATGAAGAGTTAAATGAAGCACGCCAAAAACTGAGTGGAACTGTTGAAATGGAAAAGAAGATCCAAGAGCTTGAGATCAAGTTGCAGCAGACACATGCAAGAGAACAAAAGGCAAGATTAACATAGATTAACTCATCCTCTTACTTTTAACAGCAGGTAGAGGATAAGTTTACATGTCCTAACGAACGATTAAGTTTCCTTGCAGAGCAATGATGACTTGCTACAAGCACACACAGAAGATAGCATGGAAGTGAAATCACGAGAACTTGGAATGGATGTATCAGTGTTATCCAATACAAGGCGAAATAAAATAACTGCTGGGTTGCATCAAGCTCCAGAAATTACATCTGTACATCCAATTACACAAGCAGACTCAGAGCCTTCTGCAGCCATGGCCTTGAGGTTCATACTGGGGGTAGCCTTTGTATCAATTATCGTCGGAATAATCCTAGGGAAGCGATATTAATCGATGAGTAATATGATGCTGTTTCATGACTTGAGAAGGAATACATTTTTTTGCATGGAAACTTCAGGTTTATGAAACAGCAGGCCAGTTCTTGAAATTGTGCAGAGAGCTAGATTGTTTCATGTTTAACACTCGATGCACTTTGAAGGCTTCATTTACTTAAAAAATTATGTCTCGTGGTGGGAATTTTAACAGCCTTGGCAACATGTTTTGGCCATTCAGGTTTTGGGCAAGGCATTTGTTCTCTCTTTTTTTTTTGCTTGATTTTATACCCTTTTATCATGCTTCATGCAATAAAATGCTTTGCTGATATTTAAGCTTGTAGTAGCTTCCCTGTAAAGTGACTGTCTTGTAAATGCTCTTTATATTACTGAAGGCAAAAGTTCTTATTTGTGTTTAATGTATACTTGGAGTTGATTTTTTTTTTTTCTCTGGGTGGAATTTTGAGGTTGAAGTTATGCTGTCATCTAAATTGGAACAAAATCACACAGCTACTGTAAGCTAATTGAAATAGTACCAATTAATAAGAAAAAACTCCTACTCTTGATTGCTATCAGCAAATCAGAAATTGAGTTGAAGCTTCTTAATATACTGAGAAAACTAGAGAAAACATCAGAAAGTAAGCAAACGGTGATGAATTATACATTTGTCCTATATATATAGTGATATATTAGCGTAATACACAATTGCATCGTGCATGCACGTATTCTGAGCCTTTGAATCGATATTATTTTAATTCAATGATGCAAATTATTTGTGTTTTGAACTGTTTATTCAAAAAATTAATAAAAAGATATATAAGTATGCATGCACAAATTGTGATTCCACCGTACATGCATATGCTTTGAACTTTTGAATCGATATTATTTTAATCCAATGATACAAATTATTTAAGTTTTGAACCGTCATATCAAAAATGTTATTGATCCAAATACATAGTGCACATGCATATACGGTGCAATTGTGCATTAATCCCTCGATCGATTTATCTAGTATATAATTTTGCACATCAAATTTTCGGTGTGCACCATAGAAAGAAACTCATATTCTCATATGGTTCACACTTCTTAAAGGGGGGAACCTATCTACCATGCATATAGTTTAATATGTAGCTTTCTCAACATCATGTGTTGCTTTTCCTAATATTATAAAATACTTGAAGAAATAAATATATTTATTTTTTTATCTTGAAGAAATTAATTTAATGTTCAACACGAACCAATCTTATCTACACACTATATAAAAAAAGTTTTACAAACTCTTCAATCCCTATTTTAAAAAATATAAAAAAGTCATTTATCTTTTACTTCATTCCACCATTGTCTCTTGTGTTTTCTTTCATTTTCTTCTATTTATCGATTTATATTTTAATCTCTATTATCATTTGAGAAAAAAAAATTTAAAAAGTTATATTTTCAAAGGTAAAAAGATGTAATCTTCATTGTTCTTAAACATTGTACGAATTTGCTTACTACATTTTCAAACGGTAATAAAAGTTAAAAAAGTAAATAAAATTTAGTAAAATCGAATGGTAGACTAAAGGATGAAATTGAAAAAAAAAAGTTTTTTTTTCATTGAATTGCAATATATACCGAAATAAGTAAAATAACTCAGTGACAGATCATAAAAGAAAATCTAGTGAGACTGGATCTGACATTCAAATCTAATGATGACAACATTTTGGATCCAGATCCGGATCTCACACTGATTCCCAAGAATCAGATTTCCACAGAAGAAAATAACATACACAACATGGGATTCATATCATAATAATTCAATATATAATAATTACTATGATTTTATAGTATAATATCATACTTTTGGGGTTCCAAAATTAAAATTTTGTAACGGGACTTTATAACTCTAATGAAATCTACATAATCTATAAATTATTATAAAAGGCATTAATACAAATTTAGGTATCTAAGAATGATTATTGAATAAATAATAAAGTTTATGGTGATTAACTAAAAATATGCATAAATCATAGAGCATATTTGATAATTAGCTTAATAACAAAGAAATGAATACAATTAGATACTATTGTGCAAAATATAAAACGGGGGTAAATAAAATAAAATTTTTTCATCAAATTTATCTCTAACATTATGCAAGACATGACCTCTAGACAATAAAATTAAATTCCACATCTGATTGTCGGTACACCACAAACTAATTTTCTTTTGAAACTTGGAGGGGAACCTTTTTCTTGGGGGTGGATGAAACGTTAAAAGATACCCAATCAATAATCATGTAATTATTCGACCAAAAAAAATGTAATAATGCATATGATGTATACTTTTATGGCCAACTTATGTGCATCAGACAGCGCAAGAATGGTCCATCTCATGATTTTTTATACTTCTCATGTGACCCTTTTGGCCAGCAATTGTAATTTAATAAGTTAAAACAAATAGTTTATTTGATCGAGTTAGAATAAGTAGTTTATTATGATTAATTAATTATCTTATTATTTAGGATCACGATCAAACTTGTTAAACGCATTATACCAATAGAACGCTGCAACAGGATTTAATAAAATAAGGAAATCTATTCTTTTTTCTGTACATTGAAAAACACATTAAATGTGAACTCTTAAAATTAATGATTTATTTTTGTGTGATAATACAAAAGAATAAATTTTGAGAATATAGTTTTCTATTTTATTTTTTTAAAAGAAGTTTAGTCTATATTTTTTATTATAATCGAAATTAATAAAATAATAAGAAAAAAATATTTTCTAAATGTTATTTTCATCAAAATAAATCCACACAGAAAAAGAGTCTCCGTGTGCCTGGTCTTTGGTTCATTATTAGCTTATTACACACTCTCTCTCTCTCTCTCTCTCTCTCTCTCTCTCTCTCTCTCTCTCTCTCTATGGCACACTCTCTGTCGCAGCCCCTCGCAAATTGGCCCTCTGCTGCACCAAAAAGGCACTGAGCCTGAGGGCCCTTCTCCAATTTACCTGCCAAGTGGACAGCCTTCCGCAGAGCTACTGAAGCAAGGCCCTTCATCTCACACACAGCACAATTACCAGCTCCTCCATCACTTGCTCCAGCTCGCGCTCCATTGCGTCTGATCGCCAGGTAAGCCGTCCCCTTCCTCCTCTTTTATCTCCAAAATTTCTCTGACCTTTGTTTCTTTCCCACTCATTTTTTGGTCAAGTTTGAAAAAAAGATGTGATCTTTATGATTATTTCTGACCTGATCCTTATTGTTACTTATAATTTTTGCGTTTGCGAAGAATCGGAATTGATTTGGGCGACTTTGATCCTATCTTTTGGTGCTGTAGGTGGGAAATTCACCTCAAATATTATATTTTTGGGCTTTTGGGACTGTCTGTGCGAGGTTTTGTTTTTTACTGTTCATGTTGATAAAAAAAACTATTCTTGGAAAAAAAAGGCGTCTTTTTTTTGTTATTTTTCACCGCCTAAATACGACTCACAATGTGCATTATGATAGTTCAGTTGCTTTCCTTATGTGCTGTTAACTGAAAGGCACAACATGCACTCCGGTTCTTTCTTTCCTCCCTCTTAATAGTTAGGGCTTGGAAACCCTACAAAAATGACTTAGGTGTTTGTATTGGTTTTGCCGTGTTCAAGTACCACAGCTTTAACTCAATATTTCAATTAAGCTGGGCGCTTTATTTATTTTCACCTTTAAATTAATAAGTGCTAGTTGTTACGGCTTGATTCCTATTACAATAAGTTTCCAAATGGTTTTGTAGAGAAATAAAAGAAATACCAGAATCATCCAAATGGATGTTTGAGTATAGTACTGATTGCAGTCAAACTGTAAATCAATGCACTTTAGGAATTCCTCTTTCAAAGAGAAAATACAACATAGGAATTTGACCCATTGTACATTTCAGCGTTAACCATAATATTATGAACCTATTCAGCTTTGACTATTCTAATTCGAAGCGTGAGCGATAAATATATAACTCTTCCAATAAAAACCAATTCTTGGTAAATCACAATATTTTTCCAAGAGGGAAAGGGGACTCATACTGTAACGCTGCCAAATCCATACCTCGCCACGTGGCAAAATATAGAGTTGGAGATGCTACGACAATACTACTTTAACTTGACTTTGACCAAAAGTCTGACCAACAATATGCGAAAGCAATAACTTTAAAATAAAATTAAATAAAGTAGTCTATCAAGATTAATCATCCTTTTACATTGTTCCATAAAAGAAAAGATAAAACTAATTAAACTCTGTAATGACCAGTTTGACTCAAACTAGACTCCTATCATGTGCAAGCCTTCATATCACGAACACCTGCATCATCAGTGTCATCATCTATTCCTCATTACCTCCCTCGCCTGCAGGATAAAAAGAAGGAAAAACAATATTCCATGAGCGAAGCCCAATATGTAAGGGTAAGACAATAGGAGAAAACATATATAAAGACTTGATAAAAATCAATTAAATAATAATCCTATTTCTCCTTTACTTTACCTCTTTACCTTTTTAATACCTATTTTCCAGTTGTAACAATCTCAGTAACAATTCAAATGCAAGAACCTCAATTGCATTGCTGTGAAGCAAAACCCAATAATCGATGTTCAATAGGTTCAAGCTCAATTCAATCTTTATTAAGATCCATTAATCTTTGTTCAATTAAACAATTAATTGTGAGCCTTTAATAATCATGAAGGTCATTGGCTTTGTTCCCCCGATGCCATTAAGGCTAGATAGGCATGAAGAAAACCGTTATACAATAGTAATCATTGTTCCCGAAGGAACCCCATTGAACCAGTAGAAATCCTTTGTAGGTATTCCTAAAGGAACCTAATTAACAATTGAACTAGTAGGAACTCGTTTGCACTTATTCCTAAAGGAACTCCATTGAACCAGTAGGGACATGTTTTACCATTGTCCCTAAAGGAACCCAATTCCCCCACGGCAAGGGGCCAATTCACTGGGAACCAATTCATCCTCTTCATGACCGATTCAATCACATGCAACATTTATTTTAAATCCTATTATCATGAAAAGATAGGTTTTATACTGCATGCATCAATCAATAAAATAACCAAGATAAGCACAATAGAAAACTCATTTAACCATCTCTTTTCCATAGCGAGAACACGACCCGTGTTCTAACGGACACGGTCCGTTTGGCGTCGGGACACGGCCCGAGTTCAATAATACTTTTCTCAAACAGAACACGCCTCGAAATAGAGCGCGTTCGTCCCATGGCGGCGAACACGACCCACGTCAGAGACCGCGGTCCGTGTTGCGTTTGTCGAGTTGGTCGATTCCGATGATGTTGAGGAACACAACCCGCGTCAAGAGGCGACACAGTTCATTTCCGGCGCTTCAATTCTTCCCGTGAAACACGACCGTTCTTACTTGTGAAACACGGCCGACAGTATGATGCATGGCCATTTCTTACCTGCGGATGCGGTCCGCGTCCGTGCGTCGTTGGTCCGTCGATTGTTGTACTTCATTAACAATTAAATAATACATTATCATATACATATGAAGATCCCTAGGGTTGATCCTCCCAGTTACATACCTTGATTATTTACCCTTCTTCCTTCTTCACGTGTATGACCTCCTCCTATTTGGTCCACCAGGAGAGAAAGAGAGAGAGGGAGGGAGGGAGGGGGAGAGAGAGAGAGAGGTTCTGGTTCTCAAGGCTTTAGAGAGATTATGGGTCCTCCCCCCTCTAACCCTCCTTATATAAGGGTTACCTAAGTATAATCCTAGTCAAAGTTAATTTAATCCCTCCTGTCTCTCTTAGGATTAGAAGTCCTTTAAAACTAGTTTGGATAGAATTAGGAATATTAATTAACTAGGATAATAAGTTAACTTTGACTCTAATCTTTTTTTTCTAATCCTAATCATATTATACTTTATATTTCCTTTTTATCCCTTTTAATATTTAATTTTAATTACATAAAATTCTTGGGTGTTACACATATGGTTCTTAATTCCAAATTTGTTTCTTTTGAGTTTCCAGTGAAATTTTCAGTTAGAATTTAGTTTCTGATGTGATCCTTTACATACATACAGTAGTAATGGAGGAGATGACATTATTTGTCTTCCTTTTCCTAATTCGTGAGACCAATATTTAGTTGTAGTTTGGCTTTCCATATCTATACTTAGGCTCATTATGTCTCAAAGGAAATGCATGTATAATACATAATACCCCTTCTTGTGAGGAAGACAGCATGATATTTGTTGTCCGCGTATTTTTTTTGAGGGGTGTTGTCGCTGGTTCATTTGAGTTTCCGATGAAATTCTCAGTTAGAGTTTAGTTTCCGATGTGATCCTTTACATATAAATAGTAGTAATGGAGGAGATGACATTATTTGTCTTCCTTTTTCTGATTCGTGATATGTATACTTGGGCTCATTATGTCTCATAGGAAATGCATGTACAATACATAATACCCTTCTTGTGAGGAAGATCACATTATATTTGTTGTCCACATATATTTTTGGGGGGTGTTGTCGCTGGTTCTTTTGAGTTTCCGATGAAATTCTCAGTTAGAGTTTAGTTTCCGATGTGATCCTTTACATACAAATAGTAGTAATGGAGGAAATGACATTATTTGTCTTCCTTTTTCTGATTCATGAGGCCAATATTTTGTTGTAGTTTGGCTTTCTATATCTCTACTTGGGCTCATTATGTCTCAAAAGAAATGCATGTACAATACATAATACCCTTCGTATGAGGAAGACTGCATTATATTGTTGTCTGCATATCTTTTTGAGAGGTGTTGTCGGCATATTAAATTTAAGTTTCCACTTTGTGAACATGTTTAAATCTCTTCATGCAGAAACCAGGCAAGCCTGGTCTTGACATAGGCATACATCCCGCTGGAGGTCTTTAATTTTTGTGCATTTCTAAATTACGTATCTCTTCTAAGTTCAGATGATGATCTTAAGCCCCGGATGTTCCGATTTTGAAGAATTTGATCTCCCATGTCGCATGCTCAAAAATATGAACCTGTTGATCTTTCACCTAATCAATAGTTATGATATTCGTCTCTGAAGTTTATTTTTGTACAAATGAGGAAATGGTGGTTGAGAATTATGCATATATCTGTGTCTCTTCTGCAAAGTTTCTTCTCTTCTTTTTGGCAGCTACACTTGCATAATCTAATTGTAAACTTATTTGCTTTCAGTTTTTCTGTTTTGGTTATCTTATCATGTTGATCAATCTCTTTTCTAAAAGCAAGAAATCTGTGAACCGCATGGTTTTCTATCTCTTTTTGACGTGAGCTTTTCTGTCTTGTGTTTGCTGTAGATTCTGAGCAGTTTGTACGTTTTGCTATTTTCAGTTGCACATTTCTTTGATGCTGATTTGAACATTCATCTCGGTTGAGACTAAGAAAATGTACCTTATGTGTTTAGTCTTTTTCCCTTCAATCAATAGTTTTGTGGTCTTTATCATGATTATGATTTAAGAGTAAGAAAGGGACTTTTTGAATTGAATAATTCTCTCGCATACAAATTTATTTCTTCTGTTCTTCCACATCTGTTTCCTAAAACTTTAGAAAGATGTATTTGTGATTCTATTCATGTAAACCTATGCACTAGCTGGTTGAACTTGTGCAGTGCTCATAATTTCAATATCATATGGTTTCCTTCACTTGCTTAATCAACCATCCAGAGATAGAAAAAAACATGAGTATTTTTTTTCTGGGGTTTTCATGTTTCAATTTCTTGACATTTAGCCTAATCACGCCTGAAAATTCTGGATCAGATTGATGTGGAGCCATCAAACACCTTCATAATAACAGTTTGCATAATGAGGCCTTCGAACACCAGGGGGCATCAATCAGGATCAACAGAATCGGATGAGTCAGTCTTGGACATGGAAAGAAACACATGTGGGCATCTCCCATGCAGTCCATGCCCTCTCCAACCAATCGCTTCAGCCGGTCAACACTCTGAAAGCAGTGCAGCATACTTTTCATGGCCTACATCTACTCTAATGCATGGTGCAGCTGAAGGTCGTGCTAATTATTTTGGGAATCTTCAAAAAGGAGTATTGCCAGGACATCTTGGTCGTCTTCCTACTGGGCAACAAGCAACAACACTACTTGACCTCATGACAGTAAGAGCGTTTCACAGCAAAATCCTGCGCCGTTACAGTCTTGGTACAGCTATAGGCTATCGGATCAGAAAAGGAACATTAACAGAGATTCCTGCAATTCTTGTTTTTGTTGCTAGAAAAGTTCATAGGAAATGGCTCAGCCACAATCAATGTCTACCATCTGCACTTGAGGTAAATAATATTTCTTTCATACTGTTGAACCTTGGGTCCAGCAAATTTCTTGTGGCCTATTCAGAGTTATAACTTTTGTATTTATCCATCAATGAAGATTCATGATCTAAGGTTTTAATGAATATTAAACAGTTCTCATGCTTATTCTTTTTTTAGCAGGGACCTGGAGGTGTATGGTGTGATGTTGATGTGGTGGAATTCTCTTATTATGGTGCACCAGCTCCAACTCCAAAGGAGCAATTGTATAATGAGCTTGTGGATGGCTTACGCGGAAGTGATCCATGCGTAGGTTCAGGTTCTCAGGTATGTTGAACATGCATATTTTCCTGCTTTTTGCATTCTTTTGATCGCTAATGGCCATGAAAGTAGATCCCAAATCATATTTTTGTTCATGATATTCATTATACTTTTGTATTATGCACATAATGAATTTGCACTGCCATAGTCTGAATGTAATAGGTATGGAACATTAATAATTGTTTAAGGCCTTATTATTGGTGGTGAATGAAAGAACATATACATTTAGCAGAAATCGAGGTTTTGGGCAATGGCTCGTATGGAACGATACAAGACTGATGGTATAATGACAGTAAGCATGCCTTGCCATTTTGGCAGGACCTTGTCTAGCATTGGCTCTAGGAATGCGAAATGAACAAAAGGAAAAGGGATGGTTGGGCCTGTTTATCACTATGTACTTCATTAGTGCCTGGAACAACGGGAAACCAATTTATTTGATGTTATCCATAAATATTCCTATCCAGCATGACCAATTCCCATGCATCTCATGCATTTCTTTCTGGTTTTTTGAAGATGATCTATAGTTTTTAGGATTCTTTTCTTTTAACATCAGGTGGCAAGCCAAGAAACATATGGAACGTTAGGTGCAATCGTGAGAAGTCGAACAGGCAACAAACAAGTTGGCTTCCTTACAAATCGACATGTTGCAGTTGATTTGGACTATCCTAACCAGAAGATGTTTCATCCTTTACCACCCAATCTTGGACCTGGAGTTTATTTAGGGGCTGTTGAAAGGGCAACATCTTTCATTACAGATGATGTTTGGTATGGGATTTATGCTGGTACAAACCCAGGTAATATAGTTCAGAATCACTTTTCCTTATTATTGTTGGCAGTGAGCACTACGGTGAGTGTATTGCCTCATGACTGCAAATCTAAATGCTTCTTACATCTGTTCATGTTCAGTCAGCATGCCATTAATGCCTGATAGTCTACTAGATTAACTAATTGACATGTGGTTCCTGAAAATGTTTCGAATTTTTTAAATATTTTTTAGAATTTGTTTCTGGGTGGATGATTAAGATATCAATTACATTTACATTTGGGTAACGAACTGAGTTATTTTGACCTTATACTTCATTTTGAATGATGTTCTGATTCCCAAACATATCTCTTACATCGTGATGCACCTGCAGAAACCTTTGTTCGAGCTGATGGTGCATTTATACCCTTTTCTGATGACTTTGACATGTCCAGTGTCACCACCTCAGTAAAGGGGTTAGGTGAGATTGGAGATGTGAAGCTTATAGACTTGCAATCTCCAATCAACAGCCTCATTGGAAGACGAGTGGTGAAGGTTGGAAGGAGCTCCGGCTTGACAATGGGCACAGTAATGGCTTATGCTTTGGAGTACAATGATGAAAAAGGAATTTGTTTCTTCACAGATTTCCTTGTTGTGGGTGAAAACCAGCAAACTTTTGATCTCGAGGGTGATAGTGGAAGTCTTATCATTCTAACGGGACTGGAAGGTGAGAAGCCTCAACCTATAGGGATAATCTGGGGTGGAACTGCTAATAGGGGAAGGTTAAAGCTAAAAAGTGGTCATGGACCTGAGAATTGGACTAGCGGAGTTGATCTGGGTCGTCTCCTTGACCTTTTGGAACTTGATCTTATAACAACTAATGAAGGGCTCCAAGGTACTTCTTTCGTTTATATTATCACAGCAGATTTAAGAATATTTATCTTCTTTATATGCATCTATCGATAACTTTCATGCTTCTGTTGTATTGTGGTTAAAGATGCACTACAAGAACAAAGATTTGCTTTAGCAGCAGCTATGAATTCAACAGTTGCTGAATCATCTCCAACAGGTGACAACCTTCCTAGTGAAAAGGTTGACGAGATCTATGAACCCCTTGGTATTAACATTCAGCAGTTCCCTCCCGAAGGCGCCTCTGGTTCAGGTGTGGGCCAACCTTTCACTGACCTTGAGTATCAGGTGGAAACAACTGAGGGAGGAAATAATGTGGAAGAACATCAGTTTATTCCAAACTTTATTAGTATGTCTCCGATGCATCGTACCCATGAAGAAGATTCTGAAAGGAAGAATCTATCAGCACTTATTAATTCATCTGACGAAGATATTTCAGTTTCTCTCCATTTAGGGGACCGAGAACCTAAAAGACAGCGAAGTGATCCAGCATTGAGCTTGGATCTACAAAAGTGAAGCATACATCTGTCACATTGAGCTGGGTCACAATTAATTCTCTAGAAAATAGACTTCTAACCTAGGGTGCAGTCAACTTCAGTTGTGCTTTTTGAGCTTCTGAAGGAAATTTTCAGGCTTTGAAATGGAGCTGAATTTTCAAATTATTCAAATCCTTTTGGACTGAAGGAAAGTACAGTGCTAATTTGTCTTTTTTAAACATCACTATTGGGAGAAGCATCCTTCATGATGCAAGTTTGAAAGTTCAGTCATCTGGCTGGTGAGCATCTTTCCATTCTGTGTTTAAAATACTTAAATGTTGATAAACCTCAAGCATATGACCAAAGCACTGTTGTAACTCCTAAGGTTGCTAAAAAGCCCCGTACTTTAGTTACGAATATGAATTGAAATGAAAAGGCTTCTACTTTAATTCTTAAGTAGAAGGTTTTTTTTCCTTTATTACATGGAGGATTAATTCATGTAGAAATCTAGTGTAAGCTAAAGTGGAGCTAGTTGCTAACTTTAACTGAGTGCTCCTTATAATTGTCACTTGTTTATAAATTAATAAACAATTTATTACTGTATATTACAACATATAAACTGATATCTTAAGACATTAAATATCATCTTTTACTGTGTTAAAGAAAGAACAAAGAAATACTGTTATGTCATCTGTCATTGGCACAGGCTTGCAGTAGTTCATCAATAGATAAATTATAAATTGTTACATGTTATCAGCAACTATTGGGGCCTAACTCCTTGGATTTTCAAATTTTATGCTAAAAAAGGGTTCTGATTGACAGAAACTTTGAACATAGATTGTAACCTTTCCGTTTCATGAAATCTCATCTGTGTTTCACAGATTTTGGAGTGATGGATTTTTTTTGAATTAGTGGCTTAATCAACTGGGTTTAGAACCATGGCTCTAGAGGCATCTCCTCAATTTCTATATTTGGAGATGCATGTATTTCAAAATAACCAAGATTTTTGTTGAAACTTTTCAAAATTCTGAGCCGAGCAACAAAGTCATACAGATCGAATGTTGAAGTCTTATCTTAGGTTTTAATAAGTACTAGTTTCCCGAGTTTTAGTAACCTTTTCTTAGTAGAAAACCTTATTGTTCGTGGTGCTTGCCTGATTGGATTGTTGGATGCTCTTAGATTGTTGAAGACGAGCTTTTAAACGTTTCAGGTAGCTGATAGCTCTTCTGTAAATTTTAATGTCCCTTAATAACTGCAGGGAACCCTTACCTTTCAAATCTTAAATAATATACAATATAATCTGAATTCAATCTTGAATTAAATATTTATTTCCTGGACAGTATGAAAGATTTCTAATAATGCCTCGTATTTTAAGTTTGAAGGTTGGATTAGCAGTGTGATAGGTGATGCAATAAGTGCCGAGCTTAAGGATAACATGAACACAATAGGAAAATAAATGAATGATCATGGTAGATCTCCACGTAGTCTGACAGATGAAAATAGAGGGGGAAATTTTAATTTGTAGAATCAACTTTAGGTAATTCATGGCACTTTTCCAATTTGCCACATCCAATTGGCTTTGCAATCATGCATTTATTAGTGGGCATGATGATTAGAGTAGCAAAAAGTGCTAAGCAAAAACAGCAAACATAATCATCAACTTAAGCACCAAGTGCTGAAAATATTGCTTGACCCCAAACTGCCCGACACTAAAGTTTACTAAAGTAGAAAGATAATTTTTTTTAGAACTAATGACCAGCACAATGATAGTTAAGAAGAAAGGAAAGATTTGTCCACTTTTCTTTTTGTCAAAGGCAAAAGCCTCTTCATCTCTTTTAGTCTCCTAGAAAGTGTTTCATCTTGTGATTCACCTGTCATACAAATAGAAGAGCTGAACAGAAGTAGTTTTCTTTAAACATGCTATTAACAGAGTTATCTGAAGCTTATACATTATTGCTATTAACATTTAAGCTGCAAGTTTCTGGTATCAGTTGGTTCAGAATTTGACAATGGTAATCGTATCCTAAACTTACCAAATGCAATCGTATAGGAAGCATATCTTGACATATCAGAGTGAATCATGGTAGACCTGTGGCTCTGAGAGCAGAAACAACCATGAATAGTTAATTCAGACAAGAAGATATTGTTCTGTAATCAATTTGTTTAGCAGAAGGAATCTGTAGCAAGGTATAGTCTTTGTGAGACAATGATGGGAAAGTTCACATGTCCGGATTAGGGGTAATAATCTTGTATCAAAGAAGAACTATTGCACCAACTAGTGCCACATGCCCCTGATTGCTCTTTTTGCCAACAAATACATGAGACAGAAGAAGAACATGCTTAAGACATCATGATCATGACATATCTCAATCTGAGGTATTCTATGGAGAAAAAAATTGAGTGCATTGAATTTTCTATTGCATTCAATCTAGCACTCACATTTCCTGTTCTCCTCTCAGTCCTTTTTGGAGAGTCTTGTTGCATCAAAGGTGCCATTATGCAGTAATACTGGTCACTTTAATCAATTTATAGTATTATGTAGATAATCAAATTGCATTCTAAATTGCTGAACTCTGATTCTCCTCATACACAAATCAAAACTAAGAACATTGGAATCATAAGAGAACCATTTCTTGTTCCATATCAAATTTCCTTAGTTTAATTGATAAAAGGCTATAATTGCATATAAATACTAGAAAAATATGATTCTTTTGCACACTATGTATTCATAACAAATTCCAAAATGTTCGCCGAGTTTAATTCCATTGTCCATCTTCATCTTCATGATGTTTCCTCTCTACTGACCTTAACTGAAACTTATAATTAAACAATTTAAGGAAACAATAACTGAAGCATTTAAAAAAAAGAAGAATAAAGAGGAACAAAAAAGTTAAAATAAGCCATGGAAAGAACACAGGTTGTATCTTTTAATTAACATTATATTTCTGAATGGAAATTAAAATGGTGCAAAGGCACGTGGAGTTGCTCATCGGTTAGATAGCAGCAACAAAAGTGTAACTGTTTGTGTATTGACCTTTCTGCGTGAACTAGGGTCCCAAAAATATTAATGAGAGGCCTGCTACATGCTGCTTATGTGTAAGAAGATGCAAGAAGCTATGCATGATGAGGCCTGGATAAATTAATTAGGAAAAAAATATTAATTCACTAAATTTCCTCAAGCATATAGTTAAGAATTTTTAGCGTTGCATGCCATAGAACACTCATCTCTTTAAGCATAGAGAACGGTATTAGTGCAAAAACTTAAAGCAATATCATTCCAAGAATGTTTTTTTATATGCAAAAGAGGATGAAATGGCCTACATCAGATTAAGACAAATCATGAGACACACAAGGTAATAATCCACATGAAACTAGGAGGAATTCTGAGGCCAATAATTGATCCATTGCATATAGAGATGTAGATCTTTCCTGTCCTTGCATTCTCTGAACTCAACGTCGTGGGGCTCATCTGATGCACCCTTGCATTTGTGGTAGAAGTTGTATCCTGTTAATACTGTCTCTGTAATCTAAAAGAACTAAGAACAAAGTAATTAAAACAACCTTCAGAGTTAATTTTTAACCTTTTATTAGGGAGAAAGTTTATACTGTCTTTATTTCCATATATATATATATATATTATGTATTAGATGTGTTATAACATCATATGCTCTGAAGATACTTTTTTATACTGATACACACATTGTTACATCTCCTTATAGGTTACTGTCACTTATTACCAGATGCTTTTATTTACCCTGTACTATGATATCTACCATTTTGGTATCACCTTAATCATATGGCAAGTGAAGACAAGTTCTTTGACTTGGGTTATTCTGATTTCTGACTAATACCAGAAATGTACAGGTGGTGGACCTGGAACCCAAGAAGAATGTCGGAAGGATAAAATGAGCCATGAGTAAATAGACATCAAAGTATAGAAATTATTCCAGATAAGAGGGGACTATAATAATAATGGAATTAACAAGAGAGGATTTTTTTCCCTCCAAAAAAATGAAAGAAAAAGAAAATGAAGAAATGTTGATTTGCTTTGGAAAATAGAAGAGAAACTATGCAGTCAATTGGATACTTACCTCTTTTGAGCTTTCTCCTGATATCAGACAAGAAGGTATTCTTGCAGGGTTAAAAATTAACCTGAGGTCCTGTGTTAGTGAGAGTGATTGAAGCTGCCAGATGATCTAATGGAGTAGCCATGCATGCACTTCCCTCAAATGGATATGCCATGAAATGCATGCTAAACAAATTAACATCTACTAAACCCCACAAAAAGAGCTTCCAATTCCATCCCTCTCCTAAAGTAGACTTTTTGTGGATTCAATTAATGAAGAAACTCCGCAAAATCTACAGTAAGCTATCTGCACCTCCGAGAATTATGATTCCAAAGAAGAATATAATTCCCTGAAACCAACCCGTATGTACTAATTAATTTTAGCTTTGATGCCACCATCTGCTAGAACAACATATCAGGCATGGAAAGGCAGAGTCTTGTTTAGCAGCAAGTTCTCTTCCTCCTGTCTGTAACACAATACACAGCAATCCAAAAAGGCAAAACTAGTAAATCTGAGACCCCCATGAATCCTAATAGTACCTTAACATGCTTGTTATTGCCTTATGAAATGCATCTCATAATCCATGAGTTGATGCAGACCTTCTGCCTGCATGGCATTTCGTAACCAGATCATGCTGGCAGCTTCAACCTCTCGCACCAAACAAGGTATATGCACTGCGAACACACGGATGCATGAATTCTGAGAGAAAACTGGTGAATGAGTAGGAGAGGGGAAGGCATTAGAGGATCTCACAGTAGTGAACAATCTCCATGCATGGAAGGTGGAACACACAGACAACTCTCCACCTCCACCTGCAGCTCCACATCTCCACATCTATACTTTTGTGAAGCTGCTTGCTTGCTAGCAATTTGCAGGCTCTCCCTCTCTTTCTCACCATATAAATGCATCCGGCGGCGACCACTCCACTCCGACTTTGTGTGTCTCTAATGCTGGCTTTGGTCCCTTGCTACAGCTAGTGGACAGCGACCCCGGTCTCTTTAGCTGGATAACAGGATAAGTTGGCAACATGCTAATAAGACAGCCACGGCAAAAGGTTAATTGCTACAGTGATGCCATTAATGAATCCATTGCCACTTGTAAAGAAATAACGAAGTCTCGAGTTCGAATCTTAGAGCCATAAAAATTATAAAAAATAATATTATTTTTTTAAAAAATAAATTATTATTAATAATGAAATGTTTATAAAAGTTTTTTTTTAGAAATCTTGAGTTTGATTTTGGAATGTGCATAAGATTCTTGAAAAAAAATATCACTTATTATAATTAGGTGTGCGACGACAATAAGAAAATAAAATAAAATGCTAACAAAAAATTGGTAACATATCAGCATTACTAGGGAGACCGTTGCTGGTAGTCGTGGTAATAATGGCACATCATATGTAATATTAAATTACGTGAACGGATTCGTATCCCATCATATTACGTGACTTCAAAGCAATTTGTTATATATATATTATATAATTCTTTGCTGTGTTGTACAAATATTGCATTCTTTCCGCATAGGCATTGAGAGCCTCTGAACAGACCATGAAGTAAAGGACCATTTGAAGAAGCTTTGCCTTTTGCCATTTGATTACAATAACTTGGATGTCATTAGGTTTGCAACAAAAGAAATTAAGGAGCATGAGAGATTATAGAAGCAAGCAATTTAAATTTATCAAAAAATTGTTTAGTAATTTTTTCATCAACGTACGATACCAAATGAATCAAGTTTCTTAGAGGTAATTCTCTCAAGATGCTGAAATAGCAATCGGAAGAAATTAAATCAAGGTCTTAGGGAGTAAAAAAAAGCTACTAGCATTCGATTAAATTTGTGCTATTCCGGATCGGACGCCTGACATTAAAAGATGAGGCTCCTAACAAAAAAAAATTATATTTAAAAAACTCGAATTGAAGATCTCCTTAAGAAAAGAGAAGTCCATTTATTCATTGTTAGCTAATTGCACATGGGTGACGACTGTACTTAGCTTAATGTGTCATCTCAAAGCCCTTGGATATTTGATGCATCCATCAATCCATATGAAGCATGCATGGCTGGAGGAGTGCTCTGTCTCAAGGGTCTCAAGACCACCATCGCTTTCCAGTACCTTTGCAGATACGAAAGCACATATATGAAAGATATGATTAGTGATCACTGTGGTGCTCATCCACATATCTTGCTAACAGAGGTAACCTTTGCCTACTTCCACTCTGTTGTCTACTCCTTTTTGCCGATTATAAAGTAGGATCATGCATCCATGATTTTGTTAGTACATAAAAATTAAAATTAGTAATGACTAATACATTGATTTTTTTATGTTAACTCATGTTAACTATGAACAATTTTAAAAGCTTGAGTAGTTAGAAAAAATATTATCATTATGTTTATATTTTTAACATTTTCTATGATAGCTTTGGTCTAGCTCATATCTTTTAAGAAAGGACATGTTAAATTAGATAAACAATCAATAATTTTGAAAACTGAATCTATTAAAAATCTTCCTTTTTATATTTATAATTTTAATATTTCAATCCCTTCTATTCGAAGATGATGAGTTTGTAAGTCATCCATCTCTTCCACATTTACTTGGGCCATATCTTTGCTTATATTAATTGCAGATAAATAATATATTGTATTTGATTTGAGACTTTTGTATGAGTCCTTACAAACTTGGAACTTTTATATTGAATATTTGTATAAATAATAATTATTATTATAATTATGATTAAAATTAATTAGATTAAAATTTTACTAATTTAATAAATATAATAACTTTACCAATAATTTGATTATATTAATATTTTAGCATGTTTGGGTTGAAGTCTAGATTGTCGAAAACTCGATACTCAATGTAAAATTACTCGGGGTACTAAGCTATGAATCGATTAAATCTGACGAAAAAATAATTTATTGAGATGATATTGACCGAGTTGTTCGGACACCTTTAATTGAGTTTCCTAAAGTCTAATATATTTTATGATGCAAAAATTGACTTTAAAGCTTATTAGAATATATGAGATAAAAACTTCAAGTAATATTAATTATGGAGATTGCCAACAGGATTGAAAGGTGTATCCTAACTTAGTTGATGCTTTAAGGCCCATAATGTATGTTTAGTGCATGCAAAAACATATTTACTCTATATTCAATATGATTATAAGCCTTGATGTTAAGTGGTAAGCGACGCCAATGGAGCCTCCGGATCCCTCTCTTCGGCTCCCTCCCCTTCACCCAAAAATCTTCTCCAACACTCTGCTACTGAAGCTCAAAGCTCTCAGTCCTCCCCTCTTCCCACTCCTTCTCTCCAACCTAAATCTTGGTCCAAAGTGGTTTGCGGCCTCCATCCTTCCACAATGGTGTTGCTCCAAATATCACAAGAAAAACTAAGGTTCATCCTGGAAGCAATCACAGATGAAATCATCATCCCACCTTAGGAGACAACTCAACACTCGGAGTATATCAAGAACTGTTTGATGGGGACATACCTGGGAATGGACTTACACTTGGAAAAGCTTAGATATGAGCTAAAGCAGCTCTGGCGTTGATTGATGACCTCAAAATAGTTGAACCGAGTAATCCTATCTCCTATTTATCTTTAGCAACTACGATGACAAGTTAAATATGTTCTCTAAAGGATCTTGAAGTTTTAATGGTAATATTCTCAACATCTCCCAAGCAAAACCATTTTTTAGACCTTATCATGAACAGATCACGACCTCACTAGTCTGGATGCATCTGCTTGGACTGCCTTCGAACTTGGTAATGTTGATACTATTCTTTGTATTGCTTCTAACTTTGGTAAGCTCTTGAAGGTAGATGAGCACACCCTCAAAAGGGAACGACTTCGTTCGGCTAGGGTATGTGTGGAAATAGAGATGATAACCCCAGTGAATGAAGGTATAAGGATCAAATTGACTCGTTACTTTCAACGGGTCACTTACGAGAATCTGCCACT
This sequence comes from Pontederia paniculata, assembly GCA_001647135.1. Classification (NCBI taxonomy): domain Eukaryota; kingdom Viridiplantae; phylum Streptophyta; class Magnoliopsida; order Commelinales; family Pontederiaceae; genus Pontederia; species Pontederia paniculata. The sequence goes on along the minus strand of LTAE01001613.1, from coordinate 24,056 downwards.
TTTTTGTTTCAACTGCGGAACGACCAATCATCACTGGAGCCCCCAGAGAGATATTAGAGATGGAAAGATTCCGAAAGGGAAGGATGACATCTTGTTGTATGAGTCTTGGTTGCGATCAGATCCCCCAAGGCGTAGGACATCACCGGTGGCCTCCTCTGGGGCTGGCCCGCAAGCGACCAGCCATAGAGCTCTGATCGCCGGAAGACCCTTATCTGATTCAGCGGTCGGCCTGGATCCCCTAACTGGTGTTGCAGAACCAATTTGATGCCTTGCAGTCGTTGCATCCTAGCTTGGATCCCCAAACTGGGATCGTTGTATGAAACCCTACATCCAATGGAAACTCTACCTTAGGAATTTGAGCCCATTCACTCATCGGAAGCGCACATGATGAGTCACGTTGAATGCCGGGAGAGGCGATCTCACTCTACACATGTAAAAGGAAACATTTCAACAGTCATTGATCCCTTTGCCTCGAACCTTGAGTTCGATCTTATCTCTTTTCCTCCACTAACTTCTTCTCCTTCACTAATCTCTAAACATCTGAATACTCCCTTTTTGCAAGATAACCCTATATAACGCACTGTAAATCAGCACCCTGGTAGCTCACCATATCCTATTGAGTCCCTTCTCATCCCACATGAAGCAATGGCAGCCAAGTTCATGGAGTGTGTACAAGCTCTTGTTCCAACGACAAATCCTCGGCCTCAGAGTTCAAAGAGGAGCAAGTGGATAAAGACCTCATTCCTGTAGCTAGATCGGACATCAAGCACTCCTGCAAGGCAAAATCTATGTTCTTGCCAAAACCGCCAACTCTAAGGAACAAAAAGAAGGCTGGGAAAAGCAAAGGTAAGTCTTTGACTAATCAAGTAGCCTTTAACTCTCTTCATATGGACCTATAGGATAATGACATGACGGGAAGCACCACCGTCATTAGCTTATCATCAGTTTTACCATGAAGTTTCTGGCATGGAACTATAAAGGGGACTTCTGGATTAAAGTCTGAGATCATCTCTCAAGCCTTATACATCTCCATCAAGCTGATTTCATTATCTTAGTAGAATCACATACCATTAAAGAAAAAGCTCTACAAGTAATCCGCAAGCTTGGTAGGAACTGGAAGGGTGTTTTCTAGGAGGGCTCAAGTGCCTTTGGAGGTATTATACTCGAATGGTGCTCACCTCTGATCTAGGTAACACCTGTACAAATGACGCCATAGTTTCTTCATTCCGTAATTACTATTGATAACTTCTCTTTCCTTTTGACTGCTATTTATGCTAGTATCCTCCTTGTACAAAGAAACTTACCTTGACACAATTTAAACTCATTAGCACTTGATATTATACCTTGGGCACTAATTGGTGATATGAACTATCACCTATACCCTGAAGACAAAAAAAAGGAGGCAACCATTTTAAACTCACAAAATCAATGCGTATATTTGGAGGCTTTATATATAATCAAGGACTTCTTGATATCCCTCTTATTGACCCACAATTCACTTGGTGTAATAATAGAAAAGGCCTTGCACATATACACTATAGATTAGATAGGCTACTGGTGAACCAACAACTGCTAACAAAATATTCAAACTTATCCCTACACACTCTCATCTGTGGAGTATCAAACCATGCACCTATACTATTATGTTCAAATTATGCTATTGATAAATCTAAACTATTTAAATATGAACACTTCTGGTTTAGCTATCCAGAGCCAAAAGATATTGTAAAACAAGTTTGGAGTGAAAGAAACTCATTTGAACCTGTTCAAAACTCCCTTAATGAGATAAAGAGGAAAACTTGGCATTGGAACATGAACAACTTAGGAAGATTAGAAAATAATGCTTAAAAAATTAAGCAAGACATACATTTGTTGGAATCAAAAGATATTAATCAAGACCTCCCGGACCAAGACCTCCTAAAATTGAGATCTTTATACAACCGACATTCAACATTGTTAATACAAATATGCATAAAATGGAGTAAATCTAGGACCAATTGAATTAAAGATAGAGTCCGAAATACTGAATTCTTTGACCCAAGTACCATCCTTAAACAGATAAAAAAAAATTCAATCATCTTGATTGTAGATAAAGATGAAAACAACATTACCAAAGACTTGGAAATTGATGAGCTTGTTGTGCAACATTACACAAAACTATGGAAACTAGAGATTACCCCTCTAATACATTTGTCATTCTGGTCTCAATTCACTGTTCTAGTTCCTTCTTGGACCACTCATCTAACCTCTTTTGTACTGATCAGGAAATCAAAGATACGTTTTGGTCCATACCCACTCAAATGGTTTCACTATTGAGTTTTATAGAAATTATATGAACATAATTGGTGAAGATATCACACTAAAGATCAAGAACTTTTTCACTAATTGAATACTACCTGCTGGATGTTCTCACACTACACTCATCTTCATCCCCAAGAAAGCTAATTTAAAACTAGTAGCTGATTATAGACTCATAGCTTTGTGTAATATAATATATAGTCATTGCAAAATCCTAACAAATAGACTAAAACCTATCCTTCCTAGCTTAATAGAACCAATAGCCCAAGCATCCTTTGTTGCTAAACTATTAATCCATGATAATATCCGTATAGCTCAAGAGATTGCCCATTCTATGAATAAAGGAAAGATGAAATACATGTTACTTAAGGCTGACATGAAAAAAAAAACATTTGATAGGGCCTCATGGGAGGCTATAATAAATATGCTTAGGATCATGAGTTATCCAGAAACATTCATTTGGAGCTCTATCAAATTATTTTACCAGTGCAAAGGGTATTCGACAAGGTGATCCTATATCACCATGCTCGTTTATACTGGTCTCGAAGGTTCTCTCCTCTCTCCTTAACCAAGAAGTAAGGCAAAACAGAATATAACCTTTCCAGATTTACTCCTTCTATCTTAGCCACCTACTATATGCTGATGAGTTATTAGTCTGTATAACTACAAATTCATCAAATTGTAAAAACTAAAAGCCATACTCAAACTCTATAAGGTCCTCACAAATCAGAAAATTAATTTAGAAAAAATAGCCATATACCTCCCTCAAAGGTTCAATAACACAAGAAAGAATATGACTAAGGAGATATTGTGTATTGATATTGGTCAATTTCCTTTTGTCTACTTAGGGAATCAATCTCATATAAGTATTTTAATCAAAAGCACCTTTCACACATTACTAATAAGATGACTATTAAGATGGTAGGTTGAAAATCAAAATGCCTTAATCAAATTGCTAAAACTGTACTAATCAAATCCACACTCAATACTATACCAAACTATTCGATGGGTGTTGTTTATATCTCTAATGGTCTTACTGAGTCCCTAAATCGAATTGCAAGAGGCTTTCTCTGATCATCTAATGAAGGAAAAGAGGGCCACACCTCATTAATTGGGAAACTGTTCAAGCCGAAGGCTGAAGGACGATTGTGCATCAAATCCCTACACCATATCAAGATAGCTCTCCTGGCCAAAAGGGTGATGGCAATTCTAAACAATAGCGATAACATTTGGATAGGTATGATGGTAAGTAAATACTCTATGCCACATCCTTGGATCTTTCTCTCCTCTTCTTCTGTAGAAGATACTGCTTGGTGTTGGAAACAATTTATGCAGGCCATGAATGCTATTAAAGATGGGATACGAAGACACATAGAGAATGGTAATAACACCTAGGTCATGCAAGACCTCTTGGGTGTTTAATATGCCGCTATGCTTAAAGCCGACTTACATTAATTATTTTCTTCTCTCCATGTTCTCAAAGTTAAAGAACTCATATTGAACGATTGTTGGGATTCTCATTTACTATTTGATTAGTTTGGCCCCGCAGCTCTTAAAATTATTAATATATATATATATATATATATATATATATATATGTCTACTACCCCCTGTGATGATTCATGGATCTGGGTGCCGGATACCCATGAGGAAGCATATGTAAAATCTATATATAACTTCATTTGCAAGCTGCCTAACCGATCACGGTTCAGAGGATGGCATGACTGGAAATCTATATGGGACATTCCTTTACTCCCTAAAATCCAGAATTTCATTTGGAAACTCACATAATAGACTTTCAACAAAAAAGTATGCTCATACATTTTGATCACTCTTTGAACCCTGCTTGTAAATTGTGTGGTGCATCTTTGGAAACAAACAAGCATTTATTTTTCCTTTGTCCTACTTCTAATCAACTGTGGTCTTCAGATATACTTCCACATTGGATGTAAGAGATTGGGTCAAAGAGGGATCATGACTGGATTGTCTTTCAAAGCAATTTTTTTTATCCATTTTGTCTTTTTGTCTCTAAGGAATATGGAAGCTAAGGTATGACTCATATTTTAAGTTCAAACATGCAACCATGGCTGTGACGTGAGAAAGGACATTGGCTAACTATAATGAATTTGTAGAGATCCACATACCTAAGAGGCACACCCCCCTATGACCCCATTAGGGTTAGATGAGATCCCCCGCCTCCACTTGGATTCAAAATAAACTCGGACATGTCTTTTGCAAGACCTGAAGAAGCGGAGAGAACATACGTTGTAATCCAGTCTGCTAACTCAACCTTTGTATTTATAGGTGCACTTAGAAGAACTGTGAAGACGAAAACATAAGGATTTAGGTGCGGACTACTCAAGTGTCATCAACTAGGCATTCAAACAATCTTTTGTGAATCATATTCAAAGGTGCCGATTCAATCGGTCAACAAGGTCGCAGGCTGTCATGATGCCTCAAAACACATGCTCGTGGACATATTGAGTCTTATACCTCTTTTTGACAAACTTAAGTGTAAACATATATTTAGAGAGGTTAATAGAGCTTAATGAATGTATTTTGGATAGAAGTCCCTCCTCTGTGCCTTCAAGATATTATATCCTTCGATTTTCCGAATTTTAGTATTAAATTATAATTTTGAGTTCCTTTTAAAAAAATATTCGATACGATTATTATACTATAATGAAAATTATAGATATTCTAGATTTATTTTGTTTTACTGTCGCTCATGCTAATAGATTTACTTAATATTATACTGAACTAAATCTTGTGCAACGTCGTTTATTTTACATAAAAAATTAAAAAAGAAGATATTTTCTCCATTAAATATTGAGTTTCAATGGGCTTTATTCTCCGCCCGTAAGGCTGTAAGAAAAACGATCGAAAATTTAAAAATTGGCTCAACTTGACGTAAAATTATATCACAACCGATCTTCTACCTTCCATGGTTGGGTTAAAGTAAGGAAAAAATAATAAAAAGAAACAATATAGAATTTTTAAATTAAAAAAGTTTAGGTGTTTTCTGAATTTAGAGGGATTACATAGATCTAAATAATTAAAGCTATATGCATATTATATTTTAAATAATTATAAAGTTACTTCAATTAATATTAAAACATACAACTTGATGTCAAATTTATAAATTTTGAATATTTTTTTATTATTATCATAAATACAAAATTAATCAAAACATAAAAGTTCAAAAAAATCGTCCGAAAATAATCGATAATTTTTTTTAGTTATACAAAGTCACTAAAAAAAACAGGATAAGGTATAATGATTTTTTTTATTCGTAAAAAAATTACTCGCCTCGTATCTTGTGGCCCTCCTCGCGCCACCTCACGAAGAGTGACAAGTTTCGCAAGACCATTCGCAGCTTCTGTGGCCGTGCCGCCTCCCATATCAGCCGTTAAAGTCAAACCCGATGGTTTAACCGCAATCCATCCGACGGCCCACGTTAAGTCCCAACTCAACTAACTCCTTTTTTGTTCCTTGCTTCCTATCAAAAGCGGGTAGATTACGGAAACAGCTCCATTTTTTTTTAATCTTTTCCCTCTTCTTTGCCTTGGCTTCCCCGTCTCTCTCTCCCAACTCGGAACCCTAATTTCCTCCCCCAAATCGCCGCGATCGAGTTGAGGAATTCGGATTTCCATCGATTGGCAGTGCGATTCCGTGACCGTGAGGCCTGCAGGGGAGGCGGCGATGGCGGTGCTGGAGGAGTTGATTCGGTCGATCGAGTTGTGGCTGAGGCTGGCGAAGAAGCAGCAGCCGCTCTTCGACCCCAATCTCGACCCCGTGCTCTTGGTTCCGGGGGTCGCCGGGTCGGTGCTGCACGCCGTGGACGACGGCGGGAGGAAGGAACGGGTTTGGGTCCGGATTTTTGGCGCCGATCACGAGTTCAGGACGAAGCTATGGTCTCGATTCGATCCGTCCACTGGTAAAGGATTCTGCCTTTGTTGATTCGCTTTCTGGGGTGAGGTGACGTTGGATGCAGTTTTCATATTGCGATGAGTTTGATGCCTTTGTATACTTCAGTTTGATTTGATTGTTGATGGGTAGAACTAGAAGCAGTGTAATATGTGATGAACTGTGTAATGTTTGCTAGTTAATTTGATTAATTAATCTGCCCAATTATGGTGAAATTCATCAACACGTGGGTATGCATGCTTCTCGAACTTTTTAAAAAGGATATATTTTTGGTTGAGTGCATATTTTTTATGATTGTACTTAGTAACTCACAACTTGTTATAGATTAAATTTTGGTCTTAGAACATATAGGTAGTTAACGTCTCTGTTATCATGTGGAATATGATACTTCTTTGGAATGTGCAATTTGTTGAATTTTGTATGCATATAAATCTGAATAATATTTTCTTTTAAAAAAAAGGACTGAACCAAAAATTGTATAAGATGTAATGCCTCTTTGGAACCTAAAGTTATTTCATTAAATTGATAAATGGATAATTTTTTTGGTGGAGCAGGTAGAACAATCTCCATTGATGAGAAAACAAAAATTGTGGTACCTGAAGATAGACATGGTCTCTATGCGATTGACTGTTTGGACCCTGACATGGTAAGAAAATATTTCTGTCATTAAGTACTACAGATAATTTTGATGAAATGGTTCAAATTTCCTTCATTCTAATGGGTCCACAATTGTTTCTCTTGTGAGAGCCTTTTCTTTTTGTATTTGTTTTTACATAACTGTTTTTACTTCAAACTAGTGCTCTTGAATTTCAGATTGTTGGACGTGAAGGTGTTTGCTATTACCATGATTTGATAGAGCAAATGATAAAGTGGGGTTACCAAGAGGGCAAAACACTTTTTGGATTTGGATATGATTTTCGCCAAAGTAACAGGTTTGTGTCTCTTAATTTGTCTGTAAGCTGTAACATATCAAGTCTTTTATTTCTAATCTAAAGTCATCATCACTTTGCTGATGTCCATCCACATATTTTTCATTATATATATATATATATTATATTTCATTATTTTTGTTGAAACAACTAATACCAAAATCCATTCATATGTATAAAAAACTATATATTGCTCATTTTGTTGTAGTGTCCATTCGGGAGAAACTTTTACGCAAGAATTCAATCTGATACTTTTTGTGTTTGTTCTTATCTCAGGCTTCAGGAGACAATGGAAAAGTTTTCAGCAAAGCTTGAGTCAGTATACAACTCATCTGGTGGTAGAAAACTGAATATTATAACTCATTCCATGGGAGGGCTACTTGTGAAGTGCTTCATGTGTCTTCATACTGATGTAAAATTACTCTTTCTTGGAGAACTATTTCTTTATATTTTTGTTACATACTTCTCAACATCTTATTTCCTTTCATATTATATTATTCCTCAGATTTTTGAGAAATTTGTCAAGAGTTGGATTGCAATTGCTGCACCATTTCAAGGTAATAGGAAGAATACTAACTACATCATTTATGAGGATTTCTAAATGCATTCTAAAACAACTAGGTGAATCATGTCAGAATCTCGTTCCTTTTACAATAGTTTTGATTGCATCATTTCATTCTATGGTCATGTAATCATTGTTCTCCTGTTGAACTTTGTAGGAAACTGTTTTAATTCATAATAACATCATACCATGTTGAAAGGGATTTGAAAGCAGTGATTGACTATTTGCAGCAACTGTAGTTGGGGGAACCTTATGGGTAAAATATTTCTTAATAGACTCCAGTGAGGAAGATTACACTGATGTTTATTTGAAAAATTACAATACTAGACCATCTTCTCTCTGGTATAAATTAAATATCATGGTGCACAATTATGCAGAACCTAGCCATTAAGTAGTAAAATCTGGATCGCTGCGCAAGGAAACCATTTTCTCAAAAAGAAAAAAAATGATGCAGAACCAGCTGCTTACTTTAGTGTTAAACGTCGAATATTTATCACTAATTATTCCTACGGATCTGTTGAATGTCAGAAGCGAGGATAACCCTATGAGGTAGAATAAGAATAATATTAAGGGCCCTATGCCCTAGTCGTTAGTTTTTACTTATGGGCCTTCTGCACTTTAGTCTATTTAATTTAATTATGAGCCCTTTAGAGGGTGTCATTGCGTTGGATTTCCTTTTAATTAATTTGCCTTACATTAGGTTTCCTAGTCATGGCTGTTTAGAACCCTATATAAGTACTCTTGTATAGTTCTTTTTGGAGCTTAGACTTTGATGAATAAAAAATATCTTCGTGATAGTTTTAAGTGAATAACTTAATTAGGATTTATGAGTAGTTTAACTTAGTAGATCTCCATCAATTGGTATCGGAGTGTATCAACCCTTTGATATTCATCAAATGATTGTGTTCCTGTTTTCTCCAAACCCTAATTTTCCTCCATCACCCTCGAACTACAGTACTATGCTACAGTATTGCACTACAGAAATGTGTTACAGTAGCTCGCTACAATAGTGTGCCCATGTTCCTCCTCTCTTCATAAACATCGTTGCTAGCATACTACTCTCAAAGTTGCATTGCCTCACCCACCTTGCCGGCCACAACCATCCCTCATCACTTGCCGTCTTACCACCCTCAAAGTGGCGCTGCTGCTGCCCTGTTCTCACCAGCAAATCGACTAAACCCCTTCAGCCACAATCATCACTGCTGATCTCCATCCCGGCGGCTGCCCCTGCAAGATCTCCTCGCCACATCACTGCTACGAATCTGCCACACCGCCGCTGCTGCTCACCTTCTGCCACAACGATGCTGCTGCTGCTGCTTGCCTTCTGCCACGCTACCACTGTCGGCTCAATCACCATCGACGCCTCATGCTGCAACCGCCATCCCCCGGTCGACTTCACAATCAACATCATCGTTGTGTCGGCTCACGACCCTTCACGCTGCTGAGACCCTCAGCATTCAACCATGCTCCCTCTCACATGCTGCTCCTGTCATCACGACCTGCAACACACGCGAAAAGAAAATCGCGGCAACACAGTCGGCAAGGTCTGCAATCCTGGTCATCAGCGCCCTTGTGTCACCACAACTATATCAACGAGTACCACCAATCGCCAAGCACCTGCGACTGCCCTCTCGCCTCGCGTCACCAGCAACGCGGACAACCATCTACACCAGCAAAAGTCCCCTACTGCCGCTGCCGCTACTGATCCTACCGTGGCCCTGCTTCACATGGAAGAAGGGGGATTCCTTCCTAGTGCTGCCACTACTGTAAAGAAGAAGAAGTTTGCCGTTTTACTATTTTTCCTCCTATTTTACTATGAAAATCAAACAGTAAAAGGTAAAAAGAAAGAAGGTTCATAAAAGTTACCGTTGTTGATCTTCGGCCACAAAGTGAATGTCACTTTGGTTTTTCGGATTCGGATAACTTCTTTCCAACTATGCGCACTTGCTATCTTATTACATATTTACTACACTAGTAACGACTTCATAGGATTTTGCGTTAAATCCACATGTTATTTAGCATTTTCTTCCTTGTGAGTTCAATCATATTGTTCTCATCTATGCATCATCATGTTGTAATCAATTTTTACTACTGCTTGCTAGTCAAAGTTTGCTTATTATTATTCAATTGTGTTATCTTTTCTTGCATCTCTCATTTAAATATTGAATATGTCGAGCAATAGTCTTGGTCCCTGTGACAATTGTCATGTAATAGATATGGGTTACCACCACATGTGAATTACAATTATCAATTTCTTGCATCTCTTATTTAAATATTGAATATGTCGAGAAATAGTCTTGGTCCCAATGACAGTCATCTAATAGATATGGGTTACCACCACATGCGAAATACGATTATCAATTTCTTGCATCTCTCATTTAAATATTGAATATGTTGAGCAATAGTCCTGGTCCCTAGGACAGTCATCGTGTAATAGATATGGTTTACCACCACATGTAAATTACGATTATCAATCACCGTCTCATATCACATCTTCATAGACATACCCTTCCTTTAGCACACCTCAGGGTAAGAGACATTCAAGTCAAAGTTTTGATTCTAGAGGATTTTTTTTTTCAATTGTTCCGTCAATTTCCTTGAGTGACCTATGAAGCACATTGTCGACAATCTATTTCTCGATAGGCCGTTTGAGTTATCCTCTTATTTATTTGTGATCTGAAATGTCAAAGAGTTCTTTGTTCTTCCTTGATATCAAGATAAACTTTTCGAGGATTAGATGAACTTACGACAGTTCTTTGATCATCCAAGAATACATGGAACTTTTTAAAAATGCTAAAAACCGTTGTGATCATAAATATCTGGAATACATTGTTGTTTCACGTTTTGTTAAGTATTTCACCTTGAAATTAAATTTGAAATGCAATATCATGAATTTGAATTTTTCGATAATACTTTTTATGAAGCACTTCAGGTCGAGTAATACCTATATAGTCAAAGTAGTCATGTTTTTCCTAGAACTTTAGGCACACACCCTTCATTTTCACGTGTCCTCAAATAATCATCCAAGTGTTGTATCCAAAAGATCTACACGTAAACACATGTTTTCATTATATAATATTGATCACATTGCTTCTCAATGCCCACATTATGTTTTTGCCATCATACCAAAGTCACTTGATATCTCACAAAGATGGTAGCTTTCATATAGTTAAGTTTGATGTGTCATCTTTTGGTGATCATTTTGATTTCGTAACCCCTTTCATGATCGAGACAACTCTTGTTGATATTTCTTTTATTGAGCCTATAGTTTCATATTCAGGTGATACTTCTCTTTGCGAGTTATTAGTTTCAAATTTCGTTAATATTTTTTTAACAGACTCAAATGGTGGACTTGAGGAGATCGATCCATTGTCCAGACTTTTGAACATTGATAGGGCCTGCCTATGGAATAAGATGTCTGGACGATTAGCACCTTGGCTAATCGTCCTTTTTCCCTTAAAAAAAACATTGATAGGGCCCACTAACTCTCATCATCATGATATGCTTCATTTAGTTTCCAAATTTGTACATATGTTGATGTTGTTGATCTTTCGGAGATTGCTCATCCTTTTGCTTACATATTTTTGATGTTCAAAGAGAGATTCATGAACAATTCATATTTCATAGTGATGACTATAAGCTTGTTGTTGATGAGCATATCAGATTTGTGGATATACCTGTGAATGCATATGTGATGGTTCGTATGCATCGTGAACTTTATCCTTCCATTACATTCAATGAGTTATATGAACTAGAGATTACTACTTCGCGTAATCTTCATAGATAGGAACCCGATACTTGTGTACTAGATTTGCTACCTGATTACTTCGATGTGGAAAATTTCACCCATACTTTGGTCCTTTGAGCTTTCTTCTATGTCTAGAGGTGTTTCTTTCTAATAAGAGCAGTCATTCTACTAATATACTAACTAAGACAATTCCAATGTTTTCAAGTAGGCATTGCCATCATCTCTTCATTCGTTGGGATGATCATCCACCTACAACAATTGCTTGGGTTTCTAGTTGATTTTCTTCTTCTTGGTGCTGTTCTCCATCATCTATTGCTTGCAACTCGTGGGGGTCGAGTTTTTCTTAGTCAGAGAGAATTGATGTAGAATATAACTAAAATTATCTGCCTTATACCCTAATCATTAGTCTTTAGTTATGGCCCTTCTTCCGTTTAGTGTATTTAATTTAATTATGAGTCCTTTAGGGGTTTCCTTGTTGGATTTCCTTTTAATTAGTTTGCCTTATATTAGATTTCCTAATCATGGAGTGTTTAGAACCCTATAAATACTCTTGCATGGTTCTTTTTGGAGTTTAGACTTTGATGAGTAAAAACGATCTACGTGATATTTTTAAATGGATAACTGATTAGGGTTTAAGAGTAGTTTAACTTACTAGATTTTCATCACCTTATGTGTGCTATTTTCCTATATCTATGTAGATATTGCAACTTTAATATATGGATTTTTTTCCTTATATGCTGCTAATTGTCATTGTGCTAGAGGGTTTTGTGAGTCTCATGATTTAACTAATGGCTTTTGGTTAAAGTGCACATTGTCTTCATCATTGTCTATATGGAATTAATACTAAGATTTGTCTCAAAATAATTATAATGATATCTATATATCATTTTCATTTTGTGGACAGGTGCGCCTGGATATGTTACGACTAGCCTTTTGAATGGTATGTCATTTGTGGAAGGGTGGGAAGGAAACTTTTTCATAACCAAGTGGAGCATGCAGCAGCTGGTATAATTCTTAGTTGTTTGATCTTAAGCTGATTAGAATTGGTTGCTTACCTAATTTCATGTTTCAATTATGCTTAGCATATAGGAGGTTGAAACTGTTTACGTTAAAATCAATCCATGCATCTCTGGCATGTACTGTGCTGAAATGGGTTCTGTTGAACTTGTTGATAATATCTTATTGCATTTTTAGGAAGAGCATATTGCTGCATTTTTGTGATGTGCCTCCTGGGTAATGTTGTATAAGCTAACATTTAATGCTGAGATTTCAGGGTACAACATTTGGTTCCAACGGTAGCTATGGAAATGTATCTTCAGTTCCATCATGATCATCAATAGATAACAATTTATACTAGAATTGCCAATGCTAAAGTTAATAACCTCTTATTCATGAAAAGACTGTTATTGTTAGTTTATAAGATTATTTTGATTTGGGCTGTGAACTGCCTGCATGTTTGACTGTTTGCGTCTTTAACATTGTGCTTGTTACTTCCTTTGGGCTTGAAATGTAGCAACACTCTTTTTTGCAAATAATATATATATAACTTTTTTTGAGAGGAAGCGCAATAATATAACACAACGTGACTAGAATAAATCCATCATGATAGTTCACTTTTGTCCATTTTTTTCTTAACGGAAAACACTTTCTTTACTTTTTTACCACAGGAAATTATTTTCTTTTGGGTGATAAAATTGTATATTTCCTTTACTTTCAACATGGATGTATCTGTTTCAGTGAAAATATTTTTTCAAGAGAATACTTTTCTCTTTTTTTTGAGTGAGAACCAAGAAATCTTTGTCAATGAACTTTTTTTCAAGTTGATCAAAAAGTTGTATGATTATTTGGAAAAATAATTCTTTCCACTCTTTCTTTGTTGAAACTATTCTCTAGTGTCAAAATTTTCTTTCAGCTTGAAGTACCATTCGAGATTAAAGTTTTCATAAGCATGCAACTTGTACTTGCAGCTAATCATCAATCTATGTCACTTCCAGAAAAGTAATCATCAATTTATGTGTCTCATTCAGATAGGGTATCTATTAAGTTATTTTTAAGATAGCATTCTGTTGTCTTATTTCTGACACTTTTACTTCATAGGCCATTAGGATAAAGAGAAACCATTGGTCATATTTAACGTGAAGCACTTATTCTGTAGGCAACTTGATGCTCCCGGATTAGCAGAACACGTGTTAGTTGTTCTTGATTTTGACCAGTTCAAATATGATTTTAACAACTTAAAGTGTTCTGTTTCAGCTTATTGAATGCCCATCAATATATGAGTTGATGGCGTGTCCCAACTTTTCGTGGGAAGCTCTTCCTCTTTTACAGCTATGGAGGGAAAAGAATGATTCTTGTGGTAAATCTACATTGCTGGAGTCATATGGACCTCTTGAAGCTGTATCCTTGATGAATGAAGCTCTATCAAACAATTCGGTGAGATACGAATCTTTGACATATTTAATTCACAGTTACTTGTTTCCTCTTAAATTTAGCCCATGTATGAAGCTCTATCATGGAATTTGGTAAGATGTGAGGGCACTGGATATATGTCATTCCTGGTTACTGGTTTCTATAAAGCTAAGATCCTTTAAGAAAATCCTTTAAAAAAAGAGCATTTAGGAAAATATTGTATGTGAAGGAAATACTTTGTATATTCAGTTTGATTATGTTCTTCCTTTCTCTTTTCCATATGCACTTAATGAATTTACATGCTATCCTTGAATGTATATGTTTCTCTGTTCATGAAAGCCCGTACCTATTTAGGCGTAGACTCATAGTTTAAGTGATAAGCCGTTATGATGCATTTTCAGGTTTCTTCTGGTGGCACGAAGGTTCCTTTACCATTCAACCATGAAATTTTGAAATGGGCCAATGAAACTCGTGACATTTTGTCACAAGCTAAGGTTCCTGAATCAGTTAAATTTTATAACATCTATGGTACAAATAATGCCACCCCGCATAGCGTCTGGTATGCTTCCTCATCTTCTCTTGCCTTAGATTTCTTGCAGTTTTCCAGTTTGTTAGACTTTCTTGGTATTGAATTTTTTGTTTATACTCAAATGCTTTATCCTCTCAAAAATAAAATAAAATGCTTTATTCTTCTTTTTACTAACCGATTGTTACGTCTCTCTTGTATAATTGAATGGTTTTCCCATCAAGCAGAATATCAAAAACTATATATCCTGATTCATTCTACCAATCTAAATGATAATTAAATTGTGCTCCATAGTGGTCTATTTGGCTTCAGCGAAATGGGTGTATTTTTCAGGGAGAGAGATGCTATATTGTAATTGGATTAAAGACCCTGTTGAGTGATTGGAGATGAGAGGCTACCCAAACTTTCTGGTTTTACACTGTAATACCATTCTTGTTTATTAATAATAAGATGGATGGTTACCGAATGTAACCATCCTTTGCCCTTTCGAAAAAAATTGTGCTCCATAACACATTTCATGGGACCATATAAATGCTGGCACATCAATCATATGTAGTCCTTATTAGCTGAACTTTAAGAATCTACAAAATTGGTATCATGTTATGGGAACCTGCTAGGCCTGGATAGATGTGGTCCTGACTGGCAACCCTAGGTAAGTAGAAAGATCATGGCTACAGGACAGGTCTTTACAACTGAAAAATAATCTTCCAAGTTTTTACCAAATATCTCTATGTTCCGAACTATGTTCTTCACGCAGTTTGGTTTGACGTAATTGTAAATAGTTGTAGTTAAAAAATTTGTTATGATTTCTATTTACAGTTCTTTGGTTTGGATAGATGTAAATGAAATTCTGGAAAATGAATTACATTGTTTGGTTGAAATTAAAAAAATAGTATGTGTTTAGTTAAAATAAAATATTATCATATATTAATGAATAAATAATTAAGTGAAATATAAGTAAAATTTAAAATTATTTTTTTATTTTTTTCTTCTTTTATTTTTATTTCTCTTGTTTTTTATTTTCTGATGTAAATGCACTACATGTAACTGCATTTCCAACACAATTTCCTACGCAGTAAGTGCAATTATTCGTCGTAGTCAACTTTACATCAAATCAAAAATGAAATTTGTGTTTGCAGTAACTGGAATTCCAATTACCACCAAGTACATCAAACCAAACACACAAAGTAATGATTATAATTAGCATGACAGGTTTTTACGCCCAGCTAGTAAGATTCCAGCTTTCAACTAAGCATACACTTTGTTTCAAGTTGTTCTTACTTTTCCTGTCAGCAAGCATGTCAGTTTTTATATTGAGTACTGTATGGGATTCGTTTGAGCATCAAAATTTGATACCTTCGGCCAATAATATGTTAGGCATATTAGAACTCAGCTAAATCACCTATTCATCTAGTAGAAACTATATGAGGTATTTTAGTTCCCCAGATACCATTTCTGCTAAATCCTTCATATCCAAGCCATCTTGTTGTATTTATTAAAACTAAGATGTGAACATTTTGAGGAAGTTCTGTTGTTAACCTTCCATTATTTACTTGCAGCTACGGGAACCAAGAAGCACCAATTTTAGATCTCGAAAGTCTACTATTAACACAGGTACTTCATTGTGTTTCTCTAGCTTTGGGAAGTTTCAGGTTCAAGGCTTTTTGTTCATTTTTTCCCCTTTCTCTGTTTTCCTCTAAGTAACAGTAAGAAAAATGAATATATAAGAAAATATATTATGTTTGAATCAATGGGTTTATTAATTTTTTTTTATCTCACATCTCCTTCTCCAAGCTCTACAAAGATAAGTGAAGCAGTTAAAGAAAGAGACTAGTTGTTTAACGACATTACACTAGCTCTTCACAATTGTCTCTTTATTAACTTTGCTTCATGTTATTTAAACGTTATTTTGGGATTTGATTGATTGCAGCCAAAATACATTTGTGTTGACGGTGATGGGACAGTTCCAACAGAATCAGCAAAGGTATGTCATTTTGCGATTCTTATCTCTTCTTCATGTTAAAAGTAAATAGCATATTATTTAAGTGAGCGAAGCAAGCATACATGTGGTGTATGAAAAGTCAGTCCGTAGGTGTCGACCCCAACTCCACTAGTGAATGTAGGTCATGCTTCGAAAAAATCCTGTAGTTGGTTATGTTTTTCTGAAGGTTATAACTTGCAGCGGTTAATGAAAACATGTGAGGAATTGGAGATGATCTTTTTTCTTGTTTGTAGTGAATGGCATCATATGATATTTGTTTTTGGTATTGAATTATTCTGGCAACAGAAAAGAACTCTTACTAAAATGCTTTCTGATACACTGCAGGCTGATGGGCTTGATGCAGTTGCCAGAGTGGGAGTTCCGGCTGATCATCGTGGAATAGTATGCGATAGGCATGTCTTCAGGATTTTACAGCACTGGCTTCATGCTGGAGAACCAGATCCTTTCTATAACCCTCTGAATGACTATGTCATCCTGCCCACTACGTTCGAAATTGAAAGGCACTGTGAGAAAAGCATGGAGATCGCCACAGTGATTGAGGAATGGGATATCATATCCTCCAAAGATGATAATACTGGTAGAAAGACAGCTGATCTTCCTGTCATGGTGGGTTCTTTATCCATATCTTGTGGGGACAATGAGCAACCAGCAGAGGAGGCTCAGGCCACCATTGTTGTGCACCCTCAAAGCGACGGGATACAACATGTGGAAGTAAGAGCTGTGGGTGTTACCATGAACGCATAGGCATATGGAATGGATTTCAGTCTTGTAAATAACCACGGAATGAACCCTTATCGGCTGCGCTGTTCAGTAGCCACTTGTACGTATCTAGCAGATCATGCTCCAATTTATAATGTATATAACTTTATAACCTGTAAATACTCCATGAAAAGGAAACTTAAGCTTTATCTGCATTTAAAATCTTGGTCATAGCTGTTCATTTTGTCCAGTAAATTTTTTATATCTTGATAACTAGAATGTGGAAGACATTGTTGAGGCGAATATAAAGAAAAAAAAGGAAAGTGATTCCATAAGGATACATCTCCAAAATAACAGTGGATAAGATCATAAGACAACTGTTTGCCATGCTTTATTCTCTCTTTGCAGAGTTTGGATAACTTATCTACTTTTGTGATAAAGTAACATTCATTCGGTAGTGCATTGACTAAGCCGCCTGCAAAGATTGAACAGATTTTTGGACCACGCTAAACCTTTTTCTTTGTCCACAATGAGAGGCAAAACTTTCACAAAGTCCATTTTCACAAATTTCTCAAATCTCAATTAATAGGAAGCTTCTGTTTATTCTTGCAACCATCTATTTGTGAAGTGTTCCACACAATTAGAAGGGGGTGTCTAACAACGCAATGCTTGTGCTGACAAGCAATTTCGAATGGTTTAACATTTTTTATATGTTTTTCTGGCATTAAATGTGAATAAAAACACGATATATATATATATATATAATTTAATTTTATGCGAACTATGCCATTGTAACTCAACTTGGTAGAATGGGATAGTATTTTGTGCCGACTTTCATTACACCAATATGTTTGTGTAATGAAAAAAATGGAAAAAAATTAATGGGATCACACTTTTACCTTCTTCTTCATAAGCCATTTGATTTATTATTATTATTATTTTAAAAGTTAATTAAATTAAAGAAAGAGAAAAACATAAATATATTGTAACATTTACGCAATTAAAATTAAGCGAAAGTATTTGAAAATTGAGAGAAGATAAATGAATAATATTAAAGCGTCGAGGACAAAGTAAAAATAAGTTATAGTTGGGGGAATGAAAATGAAAATAACTTTCTTTTTAATTGCAGTGTTTCAAAAACAATACAAGAATGAGGATCAAATGAACACAATCTTATTTTATTGAAAAGGAACTATTTGATTTGGTAATTATTGGTGCGCACAATGAACAAATTAACAAATCAAATGTCTAAAGTAACTCGTTTTAACGACAATCGAAAAAAGAAAACTATAGCTCACATTAAACTGATAGCAATCAATTAGATCGTCAATTCATATTAGAAATTAAATAATAACAATCATATCTGTCTCAGTCGCACAGTAATATTTATATTACAATGAAATAGAATATTTCTTTCTCAGAAGCAGGCATCCAGAAGGCAGCAGCAACACAAAGCAGCACAACTGCAAGAAGAAGCAATCAAAAGAAAGCCCATATCAGCTAAATTGATAATCTTTCCTGAAATTAACAACCTGCAGCTTGAACTAGCTGAAATTAGTGAGAATGAAAGGCAATGAAAGGTTCCTCACCATCCTTTCCAGAAGCCATCTCCGCGGCTCGTGGTCTCCACAGGCACTTGCTGAGGGTTAGTCGGGTATCCTGCCGGAGGCGGCGGAGTGTACGTCGGGGGGTAGGGCTGACCCGGAGGAGGGTAAGCTGCAGGCGAAGTTTTATAGCAATCATTAGAAACAACAATAACAAGCTAGATTACAGTCCATTTTTATTATTTTGTTTCCAATTGCCCGCTTGTTGTGTTGACACCAATACGTATAAATACATGCAGATATAACACAGCGTATGAGCTTAATTATGTTCATATCGTATATACACATATCGTAGAGACTCCACACATACAAGGGCAGCATTTTTTGTACCTTGAGGAGGAGGAACCTGTTGCTGCTGATTGTAATAATTCATGCTGTTAAGCTGAGAGAGAAGTTATTAATTAGCAGTGAAGGTTCATGAGACAAGACAGGCGGCAGCAGAACTGAGGTAATAGTTTCTGATGGTGGGGAGAGAAAGAGAAGAAGTTGTTACTTATACGAGATTGATTCCTTAACGCGGAGGTCATTTTATAATTGCGAGACGCGTAAGGAACCTCTCTCTCTCTCTCTCCTCTTTGGTTTTCTGGCATGATTGCAAGGGATAACTTTAGGCATAAGTTGGGGAGGAAGGCGACGAGCAGCTTCGGAATCGACGTAATGGGAACACAATTAAACTGCTCCATTAATACGAGCACAATTGGATCGACAAGATTCAATGGACGTGGTTATGTTTGCGAAACCAAAAGTGATGACAATAATTCTTGAACATTGTTAATAATCTTCGAAGTTATAACTAACGAAATGCATCTCAAAATAAAAATAAATGACACGTGAAATCCGCTCCACTCTTCATTTACTTGTTTACAAATAAAAAGTAAATAGGTGACTTCTCATTCACTAAACCCATATTATAAAAAATCTAACATGATTTTTTTTAGCAAGTAACTAAATTTAACCAATATATTGAAAATCGGACCGGCAGCTGATCTGGTCCGATTTAATATACAAAACTAATTTTCATAGAAAGTCGAAAAGAATTAAGATGAATTAAAAAAAATGAGTCGAACCAAAAAATTAGGTTCAACTTGGTTTTCGTTCCTTTTGGACTAAAAGTGAAAAGAAGTTAGATCAAACCCTCATGAAGTGAAAAATGGAAACAAAATAAATTCATCCATAATTGTGTTCATTTAAAAAAGTAAATAAAGTATATAAAAAGAAAATTTGACGATTAAAAAAGACAATGATTCTTTATTGTAAAAATAAAAAGAATCATAAATAAATATTGAAAAGATGAGGAAAAATAAAATACCCCTCAAAAAAGAGAGGAATGGAAAGAACAATAATCAAATTTAAAGGAGAATGTTAAGAAAAAAATGAAAATGTGTGAACATAAGAAATATTAATAGAAAAATAATCAAGGTAAATAATAAAGAAAGAAGGAGGATGTGATGTTGGACATAAAACAAATATACAATTATTATCGTAATATTTAGAAGTTAATATATTTAAATATACTAATGAGTAAATTATTATTCGATTATTTTATCATTTGAGAATTTATATAAATCATTATTAATTTTTTTATTATTTAATATATATATATATATATTTTAAAATATATTATTAATTATTCTTAATAAAATATGATACAATTCCTTTGAACCGATCTAACTGTGATTAAGTCGGCATTCCGGTCCGATCAAAGATCTAATTTTCAAAACATTGGTTTTAACTATAAACGCACATAAAACGTATGATATAATTATTAAAAGTCGTTTCTAGTTAGTATTACAGGAGTTCTCTGTAGTATTGCGATATGGAGCCAATTAATACGTAACCGATTTTTTTTTCCATATGAAATAATTCTACATATTTGGCTCTCATTTTAGATCTAACTTGTAGTTCATTGCCATTATTGCAAACTAAAACATTTCACACATCTCTCTCTCTCTCTCTCTCTCTCTCTCTCTCTCTCTCTCTCTCTCTCTCTC
>LTAE01001612.1:37446-52848 GCA_001647135.1 Pontederia paniculata | reverse complement strand
AAAAACTAAAGTTCAATAGATAAAACTAAATTCCGGTCGTTCGTCCTCCCCTTCGTCATGTCGTCTCCTCCTCCTTTTATATCCCTCTTGTCCTCTTCAGACCTTCTATTTTGTGCTTCCCCAAAATCCGGAGGTGAGAAGATCTTCAAAATTCAAAATCCCCATAAATCTCGCAGGTGATGCATCAGCTCCGCAAAATCCGGGTGTCAATTGTGGAGGTTACCCCGGTTCCTCGGCTGCAACAACAAAAACGGAAGGAATTTAAACTTTCGAATATTCAAATGACTAAAATCATGAAATCTGGTTAAAACCTTCTTAAATTAGCTTAAATTCCCAAAATCCAATAATGATGATGCCGAATATTTAAAAAGTGGAAAATAGAAGTAAATCGGCATAAATTGTTTACAAAGATGAAGATTGGGATAAGCTTTTCGAGAACTGGGTCAACCTATTTAGGTATACCTTTTTCTGTCATCAATATATCTAGCTCTTAAGATTGTGTTTCACTCATTGTCACGCTTGCTAAAAGTCTCTAGCAAGCTGTTTTATCATCTTGTTAGTCTTCATTTCTAGAATAATTATCTTGTTCTCACCAGATGGCACTTCCTGAATAATTAGTTTGAGGCCTTCGTTTGTGTGTATGATAACTTTCTTCTCATGACATTGAACAATGATGTAATTTGTGGATAATCAATTCATTCCCGAAATTACATCATAGTCTACCACAAATAGCACTACCAAATTCGCTTCAAGGTTGATGCCTTTAACTTGCACGGGTATACTAGGAATGAGTTCTATATGGGCATTAGGATCTCTAATTGACACTAAAATCTTTATATCTTGACCCTTAACATTCTTGCAAAATCATATGAAATAAAAGAACACATGGCACTCGAGTCAAACAAAAAAATTAGTATGATAATCAACAATTAAAAGTCTATTGTATCATTTCATTTGAGTGGCGAGCTTTGTTAGCCCTCATATGTAAACTCCCTCCACCACTTTTTGTGGGACCTCATCCACCTTGCCTTTGCCTTTGTCGCGATAAGCATTCCGCTTTTCTGAACAATCTTTAATATAGTGTCTTTGCCTCCACATTGAAGGTAAGCTCCACTCTTCATGTGGCATTCTTCCATATGATGTCTCCTATAATTTGGACACACATTGTAGGTATGCTCCACTTCCCTTCTTGAGTTCTTCCTTCTTGGTGTGCTTGAAGAACTTCTTCACTCTTTTTTCATTGCCTTGTTCTTTGGGCCATTGGGGTTTCTTTCCTTTTCATGTCTCTTTTTGTTTTCATAAGCTCTCTCGATAATGGAATTGCGCTCTATGGCTTCCTCCAAAGTTCTCACGTTGCTATATAGAACATCTTCAAATCATGATTCAACACTTTCTATGAACTTGTTGGCTCTAGCCCTTTTCGTCTTTTCAAGTGGGATGTACTTCTCAAGGTGTAGATATTAATTTATATACTCCTCCAAAGTCAAGCTTCCTTTTTCAAACTTCAAAACTTCCATTTTTTTCTTTTACTTCACATGTTGAGGAAAATAGTGATTTTCAAATGCAATAAACTCTTCTCATGAGACCTTGTCTTTGCCGTTGAACTTGGTTCTCATTATGGAATCCCACCAATATTTTGCTTGATCGGTCATTTTGTGGGTTGCATAATTCAGTTTGTTTCTCTTCGCGCAATGGATAACTATGAATTATCCTCATAAATTTCCCAAATGAACTTCTACCTCCTGACCTCTAGTTCATAGCTTTATCTAATGTAGATATTGCATCCTTGAAGTAGCTTTCTTCATGACGACTTGACATTTCTCGTTCAAGCACTACACACTGTTCGTTAGAAATTTTGAC
This sequence comes from Pontederia paniculata, assembly GCA_001647135.1. NCBI lineage: Eukaryota > Viridiplantae > Streptophyta > Magnoliopsida > Commelinales > Pontederiaceae > Pontederia > Pontederia paniculata. The sequence goes on along the minus strand of LTAE01001612.1, from coordinate 50,988 downwards.
GAACTTTTTGTCCGTTAGAAAATATATAATTAGATAAAAAATAATAATTTATAAATATTTATTATTAAAAATATTTATTTTATATATCATTATCATTAAAAGTAATTACATTTTGCAAGAGTAAAATTCTCATTTTGCAAATACTAAAAATATATTACAAAATACTACATCATTTTGGTTTCGTACGTGCAAGAGTAAAATTCTCATTTTACAAATATTACAAATAATTACAAAAAATATTATAAAATAGTAAAATATCATTTTGGTGTCGTATGTTGCTCCACATGCCCATAGCAGCGGTGGCATTCGTCCTTCTGGTGAACAGACTAGGAGGAGGACGACGAGCTGGAGGTGTTGGCGGTGATGAAGCTGATGAACTAGTAGAAGCACTCCCGCGCAGGGGGCAGATCCGGCAGCACAAGGGGAAATCCAGACCACGCAGGGACTTGATCTGCCCCTGAGCGAGCAGATCCGGCAGCACAATGGCAGGATCTGCCCTTGCGTGAGCAGATCCGACCACATGGGTCGGATCTGCCCGTGCGTGGGTAGATTCGGCTGCAAAGGAACAGATCCGACCGCGCAGGGGCCAGATCTGCCCCTGCACGGGTAGATCCGGCATGCAGTGGTCGGATCTGCCCCTGAACGATTAGATATGGCGTGCAGGGGTCGGATCTGCCCTGCACGGCCAGATCCAACCATCGTGGGCAGATCCGGCAGCCCAAGCGCAGCCGGATGAAAAGAAGGAGACGAGAAGAAAACAAAAAGGAGGAGCTAGGAAGAAAAATGAAAATAAGGAGGAGAGGAGAAGAAGAATGAAAAGAAGGAGGGGGAAAACGTAAAGGAGGAGAAGAGGGAAAGAGAAAACGGAGAGAGAAAGTGGGAGTAAAAAACTTTAAATATGAGCAGATGAATTCCTTATGGATTAAAAAGTCCGTCAGAATTTTTTACGAACAATTAGTCCGTCAGAAATTCTGATGGACTTTTAAATTCGTTAGAAATTCTATTAGTCTGTCAGAAATTGTGACGGACTTAAAGTCCGTCAAAATTTATGGCGGACAAAGTGTCCGTCAGAATTTATGGTGGCTTTTGTCTGTCGTAAATTCTGACAGACTTTAAGTCCATCATAATTTCTGACAGACAAAAAGTCCATCATAAATTGTGAGTGAAAAAAATTCCGCCAGAAATTTTTGACACAAATTGTGAGGAATATTAGACGGTTGCAAATTTTCGTTGCAATTTCATAATTTTCTTGTAGTGAAATATCTTATGACTCAACCCTTCACAGTCGCTTTCAAGACATCCTTCGTAGTGGCGCATCTTTCTAAATACTTCAATAATCTTTCATCAATTGATTAATCTTTACATAATCATAAAATCTTAATCATATGTATTCTTATTTTGTTGGTGGTTCATGATGTCTTGCACATGAATTTTAAATTTTTTAGAGACTTAGAACTTTGCCCTTTAAAATAACTTGAACATAAATATATGTCTTAATCATTTAGGGCCCGTTTAGTTTGGGAATAAATAGGAGAATAACTTCTTATTCCGGGAATAAGGCCAAACACCGATAAGAATAGGAATATATTTATTCTTCTAAAAACTACCTAAAAATGTGAAACCGCCTATTTTAACTACCTATTCCATTTTTTTTTATTCTTCTCAAAAGCAAGAATATCTTCTATCTCACTCTTCTTTTTTTAATCATATTTTCTTTTTTGTTTTTATAGACATGATATTATATTTACTTTATATTATTTATTTTAATCATCGATTATAAATATATTTATAATTAGAAATTCAATTAACTTATACTATGTGTTAATAGAAATAATATTATATTATATAATATTATTAATTAATAAAAAATTAATACAATTATAAATAAAAAATAAATTCTTATTTATGATTAAGTTTATATTATTAATATATTTTATATTATTTATTTTTAATATAATATATTTTAAAAGTTTATTCATATCAATCCAAACAGAATAAAAATATAATTAATATTTAGAATAAACACAAGAATATTTTAGTCTCTTACTTATTCTCCTCAAATTTAACTCCGAACCAAACGGCCCCTTAAAATATTTAGATTGTAAAGTCAAACTTAAACTTTGATACTCTTTAATTATTGATCTATTCAAAAAATTATCTATTTTAGATATATGATATGTACGAATTTAAATCATGTCTTAAATGATGAAAAGAATACCTACATATAAATTATCATGATCGTCATATTTTATCTATTTAAAATTAACCTTTGATCATGGTGCAATTTCAAACATAAGTTTGAATTCTAGTAGACCTGATAGACCAATCAACAACTTAGGCTTAAAGATTAATCTCTGTTTAATATTTTTGAAATTTGAACCTGGCGGTGCTCATACTCTCAATTCAGTTCCTCAGCTAAGCCAACTTTGATATCATCCGATTGCGTGAGCTTGTGGGGGCATGTTGATTTTCTATATGGAATTACGTGTAACATGTTCCATTCGACAACACTATCGAAAGGATTTCAAGAGACAAGAAGTCCATCAATTGTCACTCTCAGAGTCCTGGTGATCAATCAATTGAGATATATAATCGATCAATCTTTAACCAAATCAAATATTCTGAGTTTATTAATAAGAATATTCTGATATTAGGTCATTATCAAAATTGTTAAGAAAGAATTAAAGTTAATTTTATTTAAAAAGTCAGCGTTTATTTTTTTAGATATGTGTATCACAATCGTATGATAGTTAATTTATTAATTTTATCAAATACACTATAGCTCATTTTTTATCTTAAGAAATTCTCATATGCCCCCAGCTCATATCTAACAAGTGCCCATGTGAAAACTATATCAGCGTCCATTTAAGAATGGAAAAGAATATGATATAGAATCCTTTTTTTCTTTGTTTCAGGGTTCATTTTTTAATCAAAGTTATTATATAAAAAAGATTAAGACATATGAAAAAGTCCCATTAAATTTATAAATGATTAAAGTATAGGTACAATAAGTTTTTCTCGGGTTAAGCATTTTCAATTCAATCATAATTTACTAATTTACCTTCTAATTGATTTCAATCTTCATATGAAACATTCATAATATAGAAAAACTACCAACATTAAATAAATATCTGTAATGAATTTGGGGGTAAATATTAAAAGTTCATTCATCTTATCATCGTGTTTTTCATAATGTGATAATTCAAAACTTATTTTAGAAGGTGACACTCTCATTTGTGTCATTCGATATATGTATCTTGAACACTCATTGTACTATTAGAAAGAGACATTGAATATTTGGACAAATGGATAGACTCTGAGCTCAAACCCAATTAAAATAAAATAAACAAATAAAATTAAGAAACAAAAATAACACCACAACCCTCATTGGATCCTGCAACTTGGACCACATCTCAACCACTCTTATCAGTCCTATGCCCCATCATCTCTAGCCGCTCACTAGATCAGGACAACTACACTATGACCCACCATCAGAGGAGGCATCCTCTTCCTTTCAGGTTCATGCATGCATGCAAGCCCATAGATTGTATTTATCCTCCACATAAAATTCCAAATCCATCTAAAAACCATTGCATTCTTTTCAATTTATAAATAAGGGAATGATTTTGATAACATTATCACGTTTAGTTTTTAAACTTATTCAATTATTTTCTTCCGAATGCAATCTTGAAGTATGATAATTTGATGGCTTAAGTTTGTTCTAATGCAACACTATTCTAAGTTGTACATTCATTGGATCATATTTGTTTATCAAATAGGAGGATAAGAAGTTTTGTCACATTGGGAGTGATTTAAACCTTCTCGCATGAGAAATCGATATGTTGTGTTGAATGCATAGCATATTCCATGAATGACCTATTTGGCATGGAAAGTATCATTGACCCAAGATTATTCTTTATTGGTTTGAAAACATGATAAGCCTTGGATTAATTTCCTCATTGTTTGGTCTTAGTATCTAAAAAATATTCTTGATCAATTGATGTGATCTCATTACACTAGCAAGCGCAATAGTCATTCAAGTAATAAAATATTTAAGAGAACGAATGTCGAACCCACAAGGACTAATGTAACTCAACCTATCGAATTTCAAGAGTTGATAGAGAGATTCAAATTGTGATCAAATTCAGTTTTAATTCAAAAAAATAAAAAACAAGAAATATAAAATTGAAAAGATGTGATAAAATAAAGTTAAGTTGGAAGATTAGGGATTTTCTTCACCATTAAGCTAGATTGAATTAAAATTACACACATATTGACTCTAATGATGGACTAAGAATTGCTGAAGGTGTGACCCCCTGAACAAGTGCAATCACCTATTTGAGATTCATATTATCCGAGACGTTCAAGCGAATCCATCCTAAATCAATATATCTAAATTAAGATGCATTAACGTTGCACATCTTAAACTATCAATTGTTTAAACAAGTCCAATCAACATGCCACACAACCTAAACTCCCAAATGAATAATTCATATTTTGACATGAATTGTCATGACTTAAATTCAAAAATCAATTTTCTCATATGCTTAAAATAATAAAATTTTATTACATTAAACAATCAGTAATCAAATTGAATGATCACCACACGAATAAAAAAATATTAAAAATGATAATCATATTCAAGAGAAACAGTTTATTAAGAAAAGTTCAAGCTAGTAAAGAGTTCACAATTTCCCTAAAAATAACAATGGAAAAAATAAAAACTTTATCCCAACAGAAGAAGAAATAATCAAACTCTAAATCCCAGTAGTCTTCTCCTGAATGCTCTAGAGTCTTGTCCTTCTTCTTGATCTCAATAGAATTTCTTTAGCATTTTGCTCAGGCTTAAGAAAAATATGGCTTGAAGAACATCCAGCATCCTCAAATGAAGATTTGGGGTCTTATTTATAGATCTTCAATGTGTTTCATTAGATATGAGAAGTCTTGGCTTGGATAACTTTAATTTTCATCAGATGAGGCTTAATCTTGGTCAAAATCTCTGAAAGAAAATAGTATACATCTTTAAAAATGAAAAATTAACTTCAACTCTGAAAGTTTCATGGTCGTGATAATAGAATTCACGACCGTGACTATAACTTCTCTTCAGTGTCAGCAAAAAGTCATGTCCATTGAAAATAATTCTATGATCGTGAGCGGACTAAAAGTTGATCTATGGGTTGTCAAGGGCCATTAAATAGTCTTGCCATGACCGAGGCTAGCAATCGTATATGCAGGTTGTCATGGGCAAAGAAATAATTTTTAGGGCCATGACTGAAGCTAAAACTTGCATACAGAGATGTCATAGGTCGTGATCTAAGTTTCACGGTCGTGATATCCTAGTTTTGGTTCATCACGGATTATAATATAAGTTTCATGATCGTGACTATGTGTCCTAGTAAAATTTTACTACTTCAAATCGTGATTCAGAACTCGTTTTAACTTCGAATTGGTGCTTTGTAACATTATATGCTGATTTATTTTTTTCATTTTCCGCATGTGAATATTTAGCATAACTATTTTGGATTTTGGGATTATGAACTGATTTGGGGAGGATTTTAACTGATTTCCATGATTTATGCGATTTGAACATTTGAAATTTGAAAATTCTTTCCCTTTTTGTTGCAGCTGGGGGACCAGGGTAACTTCCATAATTGTCATCTCGGATTTTTAGGAGTTGACCCCTCACCTGGCCGAGATTTTGGAGATTCCAAATTTCTTTCACCTCAAATTCGGGGGAAGCACTGGAGAAGTCTGAAGGCGACACAAAGGGGAATATAAAAGGAGAAGAAGATGACGTAATGAAGGGGAGGACGACATGCCGAGCTAATCTATTTTTCACACTTAGTTTATTTTTCGGCAAACTATGCTGGCTAAACTATTTTGTTATTTTGTAATTGTTAGCCCTAGGATGTCCGGCTTGACTCTTATCGCCGGAATCCTGGGGGAACCTCTGATCTACCCATTATGCTCTAAAATATTTTGAATTTCATCTTCTATATCGCCTACTTGAATCTCGCGTGATGATTTGTGATTGAAAGTTTGTGTGTGATTTATGTTTTCTTGTTATTCATTTGATTCTTCCCAAGTGTGCACTGACGGTAAGGACCTTATAGTATTGCCACCTTCACACAATGAGCCGAGAGGTTAGTGATGAAGCTTGGGGGAACCTTAGTCCACGTTATGCCTTATGAGTTAGGGGATAGGTGAGAGTTTGCCCCTACCTCTGGATCTTGACCCGGAGCGAGCAACAACAATCTTAAATTTGACTTATACATTTAGATATAGAGGGGAATTGAGTTGCCTTGACCTCGAGAGAGGCTTGATAGGTAATTGGAGAATAATTCTCTTAGTCGGCCCTGCGAGCATATGCCACGAGAGTGGGGGCTTGTTGATTAAGTAACCGTTGCGAGAGCAGGGTGATGCTCCAACTTGAGAAATCTCTCTGGCTAAACCTTTAGGTCCCCCTTGGAAAAGAAGTCAGTGCACGCTGAGAGGCAGTACCCCTCTGGAACTTGGGTGTCAAGATTTATATTCCTTTATCGAGATTTAAGATGGTGAGCTCTCCTCCTAGAGAGAGAGTGTGACTATGGCCAGATTACATTTGGTCAAGCCTTGAGCATCTACCGCGAGAGTGCAAAAGTGAAAGGTAGAGTAATCATCACGAGACCGGGGTTGCCTTGACCGATGGTGTAAGGGCCTAGGCGGCATTTTATATTTTCACGTCAAAGAGCGGATGAATTAGATTCAGAGGCCCCCAAGGTTCGGGTGTCCCCCCATCATTGGAATTATCTTTCTTTTAATTTTTGCCATTTCTATTTTAAAAACTCAAAAACTTATTTTTGTTTTCAATTGATTACCCCCTCACCTATTCTGGTTGGGCTTGGACCTCTAGTGTCAAGCCCCAACCGAAAGAGCTTGTCTGAGAAAAAGTGGAAGCAGAGGTGTGAAAACGAAGTTTCTCTATGGATCAATACCAGAAGTACTCGACGATTGTCGTATACTTGCGGTGATAGGAGTGTGCTAGGTTTAAAAATATTAAAATTTGAAGTGAAGATAATCCTTTACAAGAAGCTTGACCCTGGCTGTACTCCCTAACATGTGGACATTCTCTATCGTACCCCACACTTCGAATCATTGGCCTTCCCCGGATGATACTTGATGACAAACTCATAATCTTTAAGAAACTCGAGTCATCTTCTTTGTTTCATGTTTAACTTTTTTTGTGAGAATACATACTTTAGACTTTTGTGATCCGGAAACACTTCAAAAGTCTCTCCATACAAGTAATGCCGCCAAATCTTCAAGGCAAAGACAACCTCCGCCAACTCCAAGTCATGAGTTAGGTAATTCACTTCGTTTTTCTTGATTTGTCTTGACGCATAAGCTACAACTCTCCCATGTTGCATTAGCACACAACCTAATCCTATGCCACAAGCATCACTATAGATGACGAATCCTCCACTTCCCAAAGGTTTGGTTAGCACGGGTGCGGTTGTGAGCCTCTTCTTGAGTTCCAAGAAACTTTCTTCACACTTTGGTGTCCATTCAAACTTCACTCCTTTCCTTCTCAAGTAAGTCAAAGGAGATGCTATCTTTGAAAAATCTTGAATGAACCTCCTATAGTATTTGGTCAATCCTAGAAAACTCCGAATTTTCGTCACCGTCTTTGGCCTATTCCAATTAACGACGGCCTCCACTTTGCTTGGATCTACCATAATTCCATCCTTTGACATAATATGTACTAAGAACATAATCTCCTTTAACCAAAAGTCGCACTTGAAAAACTTTGCATATAACTTGTGCTACACAATTCTCAAGTGCTCTTCATATTCCTCGGGGCTCGAAGAGTAGATCAAGATGTCATCAATGAACAGAATGAAAAACTTGTCCAAATATGACCTAAAGATCCTATTTATAAGATTCATAAAAGCAGCAGGTGCATTCGTTAGTCCAAAAGGCATAACGAGAAATTCATAATGCTTATACCTCGACCGAAAAGTATTTTTTGGTATGTCTTGCTCGGCAACCTTTAGTTGATGATATCCACTTCGGGGATCAATCTTGGAGAATACCGATGTCGATGATAGGTGATCAAACAAATCATCTATGCATGGCAAAGGGTACTTGTTCTTGATTGTGGCCTTGGTCAACATTTGATAATCAATACAAATCCTCAAGGAACCATCTTTCTTCTTGACAAATAGGACTAGTGCACCCCATGGCGACACAATAGGTCTAATGAAACCCTTATTTAGCAACTCTTGTAGTTGACTCTTCAATTCATGAATCTCAGTCGGAGCCATCCTATAAGGTGCAATTGAAATTGGTCCTACACCCGACATCAACCCAATTGTGAAATCAATTTCTCTTTAAGGTGGTAATCCGGCAAGTCTTCGGGATATACATCCATGAATTCCCTCACCACATCCACATACTCCGGTCCTTTTGGTTTCTCTTTGTTTGTTGTAACAAACACTTGCCAATAAACATTTGCATCCCTTCCTCAACATCTTGGTGTCCTTCATGGCCGAGACAAGTACAATACTCACACCCGAAGGGGTTCCTCGGATTATTACATGTTGTTTCTTGGATGCTCCAACCAAAATTTTATTTTCTCTACACATGACATATGCATCATGGTTTGACAACCAATTCATGCCTAGGATTACATCATAATCGGTCATAGGCAAAACTACTAAGGCAATATTTAACCCTTCAACCATAATAGGCACATTTGGTAGCACTTCCCTAGTTAGCATACTTCTCATAAGTGTCATCACTTCTAAGATACCATACATCACACTAGGTTTCATTCCAAGTATTTTAGAGAAAGCGGTAGACACAAGAGAATGAGTAGCACCCGAATCAAAAAGAACTTTTGCATAGTGTCCCGTGATAAGAAGCATTCCTTGGACCACTTCATTAGACTGAAGGGCCTCCTCGGCATGCATGTTGTAAGCCCTTCTCATAGTCCTTTGAGGTGGGTAGCCTTATTTTCCCTTCCCTCTGTCCTTGAAGTCGGGCCTCCTTTCCGGGCAATCTTTTGCAAAGTGTCTTTCCTTGCCACATTGGAAGCATACACCCATCTTCAAGCAACATTCTCCACCATGGATTTTCCTGCATTGCTTGCAATTGCCTTTGTACACTTGTGCTTCCTCCTTCTTGTAGGGTGGCTTGTGGTAAGGATTCATAGTCCACTTGTTCTCCTTCCCTTTAGGAGATTGGACCCTTTCATTGAAATCTCTTTCCAAGTCGGTGGCCAACTCCATAAGCTCGTTCATGGTCTCACAACGACCACTCATCACCCTAGTCCTCAATCCGGGCTTGAGTCCATTGACAAACCTCTTGACCCTCACCCTTTCCGTCTCTTGAAGGTTGCTATACTTCTCCAATTTGAGATACTTGGTCATGTATTGGTACATCGTCATATTCTCTTATTGGAGGTATAAGAACTCATTTCTTTTGATTCTTTAGGTACGTAGGGAAGTACCTATTCTCAAATGCTTCCACAAAGTCCTCCCACAAGACGTACTCTTCATCTTGAAATTTAATCCTTAAGGTAGACTTCCACCAATTCTTAGCTTCTCCAAACAAGGCGTTGGGTGGCAAAGATAACCTTCTTTTCCTCCTCACAATCCATAGATGTGAATATGTCATTCACATCCTCCAACCGCATTTCAGCCTTCTCGGGTCCCTCTTCACCATCAAACTTAAGTGGATCAAGCCTTAAGAAACTTTGAATGGTACTTGCTTGGCCCCTTGGTTTTGAGCATTCCTTGCTGTGGCGATCAAGTTGTTAATAAAGGCATTCCTCTCGTCATAGGCCGCCTCAATTGGCACACGTCGCGTAGGCATTTACATTCATCATACATCGTGAAAAAAATGCTCAAATTAGTTAAAATACAATATGTATACATACTATACACATATACCATTCGGACTTGGTAGTTGCTCATGACTCTTGCACATGGACTTAAACATCCTAGACTTAACACATAAGAGGCAATCATAGGCTCTGATACCTAAACCGTAACGCCCCCAAAACGAACCCACATGGGCCTCGCCTACATAAGCCTTTGACGACGTTACATTAACTTTCGTACATACATCATGGACTCATTAAGAGATAAAAACTGAGCAAGCCCATGATAATATAAATGAGAAGATAAAAGATAGGAATATCAGCGGAAAACATAATACAATCTCATAGTAATTAGGAAGAAGCATAACAAGATAACATGATGATAGTTAAAACATGGCAGCGAAAACATATTGTAAAAGTTCATAAGTGCGGATAACATCTTGCCACATAAGGGAATAAATCCATTGCCAAACATAAGCCCCATAACATCACATGATTCTTATGCTCATTCGACTCGAGACATAGAATAAAAAGATAATAAGTTCATTAGATATAACTCTAATGACTTATAGGCCTACATGATCTAGACATGACCATGTGCAACCCAATATCGCCATGAGCACACCACTACAAAGTCCCTCATGCATCATCACCTGCATGGATCCAAGAGCAAGGGAGGTGGAAATCCCCCGGTTAGAGTATATAAAGGCCGACTCATATCATGCAACATAAACATCATGTATATATATAACTCATTGTTAACATAAACATAATCCTTGAAATATATCAATTCGGGATAAACATAAGCATGATCATAAGAATTACATACATGAAAGACATCTCACACATGAACATAGAAGAACTTAGACATCTTATGTTCATGTTCATCATCATTTATATCCTCTTAACATCTTTATATAATTAGCCATATGATCCATACTGAGTTAACTTTAACTCACATCATCATCATCATTATCATCTTAATCATAGACTAATTATTATCTTTACTTTGAGGAGCCTTGGGCAACATCAACACATAACATGGCTAGCTAGGCAAACCCTCCCTTCGGGGCCATACATAGGAAGTTCAGTCACTATTTCTAGTGAAAGACATAACTTCCCGATAAGTGCCAAGGTATCTTTCCCCATCATTAATGTGCCAAGACTAAATTCCTCAAAGCTTCATCTTCATTTCAATACATCAAACATGACAATCAATCTTATGATTTTAACATAATTACGGCTTTGCATGCATCTCAATGTCTAGGTGTATCACAAGCATCAAACATAGTTTTCTCTATCCTTACAACATAATACATGACATACAATTGTGTAAGAACAATTAGAAGAATAAGAACATTGATCATATGTGGTCAATCAATAACATAAGTTGAGTATAACATAAGCAAACCATCATGTAATCACTTTAATTAAGATGATATATAAGTGAGGAAAACATGCACTACGGGTCCATTACGTGCGCTACTGCCATTCCAGAGCTTGCTATGGGCGCATGAGAGTTTCACAAAGCGGAGTAATAGTAGGGTCGTAGTCAGACTCTGTTCGCTATACAAAAAATTTTGATATAGATAGATTTCGCTACGGTAAGATGTACCGCTACGACCCCTATGTGCGCTACGGCTTGTATAGGCCGGCTACGGCCTCAAGGAGCCCCTACAACCCCATGGGAGGTCGTAAGACTCATATGGGCTCACTACAGTCTAAAAGGGTTTTCGCTACGGGTTGGAATGAGCTCACTACGATCTCATTACTGGCAGCCCATAGCCAGCCTCTGGAGCCCACTTTTCTCCCCTGTTTCAACTCGTTTTCATGTCAAACCTCCACAATTTCACCCCCATACTCCAATATGAAACAATATTTCCTTCATTTTAGGGTCTATAACATGCTAAAAATGCATAAGGAATGTGAGATTTAAGTTCAGTTGGTCTATGTTGAAATCTAGGATTCATATGCACAATTAGGGTTCTTAGTCCATCTTTTCTATGGTTTTAAGATTCATGGCATGAGGGAACCATATGATTGGTCATATAAACATTTCAATAACATAATGGGGTCATGACATTCATCATATGGTTCATGGCATAACAATTTTGTATAGAAGAGACATTAGAACACAAGAACAATCACACTCATGCATGAATTTCTATATGCCATCCCTCACATTTCTTCCTTCTAAGAACAAGTATTTTTTACTCCTCACATTCATAAAATAAGGTAAAAAAGTAGGGATTGGATCCCCTTTACATACCTTGGTAAGAAATTCTAGTTTCTTCTATTTTCTTATCTTCCCTTCAAGCTTGGTGAAACCCTAGCTCTTCCTTCGTCTTATCCTTGTTCCTCTTGTGTCTCTAGAGTTCTCAATCCATCTCCACCACCTTTTTTAGCTGAAAATGATGAGAGCTCTCCTTAAACCCTAAGTTTGGATGTCATGGGGAGAAGAAGAGAAGAGAGAGTGTGTGAATGAGAAAAATACATAAAATTTTTGGTTTTACTCATTTTTATACTTAGGGCTTAAATGGGTTGTGGGCTATTTAAATTAATGGGCTGTTGGAAAAATAGGTGGGCTTGGGATTAATAAATGGGGTTTTACAATAAAGCTACGGTAACATAAAACAAAATTTTCATAAACATTTCCTGCTACACAAATATCACTATTATTTGGAAAAACAACTCTAAATTCCACGGAAGAAAACAACTGTAGGAAAATGCTTAAAAATTTCTATCTCGCAAAATTCAAAACTAGGATATCTTGGACTATTTGAAGATCTTGATTTTTGCGAATGGTGCTATGGTTGTGTAATCATGTGTTACTTGTGTATAATTCATTAAATAATAGGGATAGAATGAATGGGACATATAGGGCCCGTTTGGTTCAAGGATAAGACCAAGAACAAGGCCTTGTTCCTACTTTTTTTTGTCAAACACCCTTTTTCTTTACCAGTGGACTCCACATCATTAATTACAAAAAAAATTATATCTGTGAGAGCAGCATGCTCTTGCTCCAACCAAGAACAAGGTTGTTCTTGATTTGAGAACATCTACTGGATCACCATAATTTAATTCTAGAACAATTTTTTTGTCACCAAACGGGTCCATAGTGTGTGGATCAAATTTTTTATATGCACCATGTTGGCAGACTCAACAACCAATACGAGTTACACATCGATATCTTTTCACGTGCTACTTATTCTGATGAGATTGCAAGAATATTATATATATAACATTATATATATATATATATATATATATATTATATATAATATTTTTTATATATAACATTATTATATATATATGTTATATATATACATTATGTATATATAAAATATTCTTGCAATCTCATCAGAATAAGTAGCATGTGAAATGACATCCATGCGCAAACAATCCCCATTGAAACGGTAACAATCTCAATTTCTAAATAAATAATAAAAAAAAAATAATAATAAGAGTCAAATTCAAATTATTATCATATAATTTTTTTATCAACTTAATAATCTTAATTCTATTCAAATAGGTTTACAAGAAACTCGTATTAGTCCTAAAGAGTCATAATCACACTCAAATTTCAATTAGAGACATTTTTTTCTTATAAATAGCATATAATTTCTTCTCTTTTCTCATAATCTCTCTCTCTCTCTCTCTCTCTCTCTCTCTCTCTCTCT
>LTAE01001612.1:0-37019 GCA_001647135.1 Pontederia paniculata | reverse complement strand
AAAGCGAGAGCCGTGTGGGGGGGGGGGGGGGGTTCCCTTATGTCGTATCAAAGTTGAAATAAAAGGTGTTTGACGCGGCCGTGTCGACCAAACATGGATTGTGTCTACAGTTAACACAGGTCGGGCCGCCTTGAACCCTGACTGTGTCCTGATGATGTAAACGAATAACTGCCATGGAAACAAACCATGTTCATATCAGATGCGGGTGTGTGTTGCGATAGAAGAAAGAAAATTGATCCATAAGTGATCATGTATGTTTCAAATGTCAATCGTGTTCGACCACCAGAAATGAAATAAAAGTTATTTTTATTGATTGAATGCTTGATTGTTATATGAAACACAAATCCTAGATTTTTAATGATAATAAAATTTAAAAGGAATATTACATGTGATTGAATTGAGTCATGAAGAGTATGATTTGTTCTCAGTGAATTGGACCTTAGTCGTGAGGTTCCTCTAGGAACAATTATCTATGGGTTCCTTCGAAAATAACTGTAGATGAGTTCCTTCAAAAATAATTGTTAATTAGATTTCTTCAAGAACAATTGTCAAATCCATTTGGGACTATTATTTAACGAATCCTTCAAACCTTAAAAAATCAATGGCCTTCATGATTATTAAAGGCTCACTATTGATTGTGATAATTGAACAACTTAGGATAATAGTATAATAAAAAATGACAATGGATCCTAGCAGAAGATCGAATTGAGATTGAACCTACTAAGCATAACGCAATGGACATTGTACCTTAATAATATAATTGAGATTCTTGTAATTGAATGATTAAAGATATTGTCCAGAAAGAAAATGTGAAAAGATAGAGCAAAGAAAAGTGAATCTATAAATTTTAATATTTTCTATCATATTTTTACATATAATTTTTTCTATCGAATATTTTCTATACATATTGAGCTTCCTCGCTCACGAAAAAATTATCTCTTCTGCTTTTGATCTTACAGATGATTAAAATAATGTATAGATGATGACATCAATAATTATTAATTAGATTTGGGACTATTGTTAATAAGAAATGACAATGGATCCTAGCAGAAGATCGAATTGAGCTTGAACCTACTGAGCATAACTCAATGGACATTGTACCTTAACAGTACAATTGATGTTCTTGTAGTTGAATGATTAAATATATTGTAAAGAAAGAAAATGTGAAAAAGTAAAGCAAATGAAAGTGAATATATTAATTTTAATGTTTTCTATCATATTTTTACATATAATTTTCTCTATTGAAGATTTTATATACATATTGAACTTCATCGCTCACGAAAAAATTATCTCTTTTGCTTTTAATCTTATAAATGATTAAAATAATATATAGATGATGACACCGATGTTGCAGACATTCGTGATGTGGTGTTTTTAGATGCTAAGAGTTTTATTTGAGTCAAAATCGTCTTACAATAGAATTTATTTAGTTATGTCTTGCTCTTATAGAATATTTTATTTTGACTACTTTTTAATATAGTTTTATTTTAAAAATTATTATTTCTGTATCACATGTTATGTTCATCAGTCTTTTAGTTAAATATTAAATAAAAAAAACACTAAACCACTGGCCCAACTTAATCAAATTTGTGTTGATTGGGATGATACAAATATGGTACACTTTCTTTTCTCCATGCATAAATCAATTAATTATCGTCAAACTAATTACTGAAAAAAAGTAGTTACGTGTCTAAGAGAAATCCTATTGGAAAATGAAGAAATAATTGACACACGAAGCGTGAGACGAGGTCCTATTAATTTGTGTCAAATGTGCTATACATATACTTTGGTGAAACATAAATCTCACATGAACTTATCTTCAAAATAGTGAACATTTTCTACTTTGCCTTACAACAGTATTCGTAATTTTTTGGGTGAAAACTTTCAGTTTATATGACTATAATACAAGAAAAAAAAGGAGGAAAATTATGTTGGCACATGATAACATATTTTTAACGTCATGATGAGCATTCAGGGGTGTTCTCGGTTTAGGCACAGCTGAGCTGGTGATAGGAGAGAGAGAGAGAGAGAGAAGAGAGAGAGAGAGAGAGCCATCGCCTTCCTCCCTCCTTTTAACGTGTTTCGCCGCCTTCCTTAACGTGCTCCAGCGCTCTCTTCACCGGCAAACCTCCTACCTGACATGGAAGCCGATGTCTCCATCATTTTAGTACACAGCCTTTCTCTCTCCGTTGAGCGGTCGCAGGTGGCTTTTCCCTCTTTCCTCGTGCTCCGTATTGCATTATTTCGCCCCCAAACGCCGGAAAGATCTGTTCTTTATGCGAAAAAGCGGATTTTACGGTTGAATCCATGTTCTTTTTTCACCAATGATACGATTTTTATGCTTTGGGAGTATTCCTTGTATGGTTTTAGCTGGTGATTTGATGTGTCGCGTTCAGCGTTTTGCAGGATTTTGATGATTCATTTACTGCGTGAGGCGATAAAAGTTGGAGCATTAAAAAGTGTGGAATTATCTGTGGCACCAAAAAGGTTGCTTCGGCTATGGGCTTCTTTGGTTGCCATGGTGGTAGGAAGGATTTACTGTGTGCTTGCTTCTATTTCTACATGATTGTAGGCTTGGCCTCTGCAAATGTTGTTCTGATCGGAAGGAACGTTTCCTTGTCCTTTGCGGATATGGAAGCAAACTTTGGTGAGTATTACAAGTGCTTTCCGATAAAAAGTTTTATTACATTCCTCTTATAAGCGGAATTTAATGATAGAATTGGGTTAAATTTCAACAGGAATATATAACATCCTGCACATAGCCATGTCTGAGTCTAATTCACTATGATACTGTTCCTGCAATGGGACTGAAATGGTTAATATTTAACATGTGGAAAATTTTAACCTGTTGCCCTTTTCCTGTAAAACTGCTGAATATCTTTCAGCAGAAAAAAATGCTCAGGCATGAATTAGGAGATATTGAAAGGTTATTCAAAGTTATTTCAAAACTTTGTTCCATAATAAGCTGGTTCCTATTATTCTTTGCGTGGGCTTTGGTAACTAGTGACGACCTGTTTTAGGTATAGTTATCCCATTGTCCTACTTAGTGTATGATGTTATGTAATTAGTACATGACTGAAACTGCATACTACATAGTGTATCTCTTGATTCGGATGAAGAAGCACAAGAGTATCTATTGATTTTGTTCTCATATATTATTTACGGGTTTTTCTTTTGTTGTTTTATAGAATCAAATGCTTCTCATGTTACACATGCTATATATAGATATAACTAAGGTTTTGGCACTGCTTTTTCAGCTCCGCCAATAAAAGGATCTGGTGAAAGTGGGATGTTATATGTTGCTGAGCCATTGGATGCTTGTATATCATTGACAAGTGCAGTCGCTGGAGGTTCAAATTCTCCATTCGTGTTGGCCATCAGAGGAGGATGTACATTTGAGGATAAAGTTAGAAATGCACAACATGCTGGATACAAAGCAATCATTGTGTACGACGATGACTATAATGGTGGATTGATTTCAAGTAAAGTTTCTAGCTTAATCATGAAATTTTAAAATCTTAAATCAAATCAATTGACAATGTTATATTCTCATCATCTTCATTGTTTCCTTCAATTACAATGTCTAACTGCTTTGTAAATGTTTGTTTCCTTCATTTTTTCCCTAAAAAGAGTACTTGAAGTGCCGTGAAGCAACAGTGTTCCAACATATATAATAAACATTATTGTTTTTTCATGTCTACAGTTGTTACCTGAGCAATTTCGTGAAAGTAGAGGAGTTCCATGAACCTTAAATAAGTAATCAGTTTTTTTTTGCCCAAATTTTGGAGCTACATCACTTGTCAGTTTGTGTAGAACTCATTATATGTTTTAATAGGATTTGAACTGTAATATAATAGACTGAGGTTCGACTTAATATTGAATCGATCTGGGGATTGACCAAGAAGAATAATGGAATGTAAATCATTGAGCGAGAACTAGAGATGGTATCTTTTCTTCTGATTTTCAAAAGAATCCCACATCAGTATTTTAGCTGTTGGTGACTTGTTAGTAGAACAATTAAAAGAGCAGATATAATTCTAAGAAAAAGCAGAAAAAAGGCTCACTGTGGACATATATACAAATAGAGAGACCTTTCATCTATTGCTGTTTCTTTGTAATTAACATTTAACATATGCCTTGACGGTTTAGATCTAAGATATATCATCTCCTACAACAATTGCAGGTAATGTTTTGTGCTTTTACTTTTAGCTTGGAAGTAATTTGAAAAGAGAAACAACATATGCTATCAGAAAAAGAGAACAAGATAGTTTGAAAGCATTTTTGGGATGGAATGGAATAATTAGTCTTGTGTTCTGTTGGAGAAAGGTTGTTTATACCAATGGAAAACTTATTAAGGAAGTAATTTCAGAGAAACAAATGTTGAGGAAAATGTAGACCATCGTTTAGATTTTGTTGGAGAAGGATATTTTTTTTTCTGGAGAGATCGTTGGGGAAGGAATTTTTTTCTTTTTTGAGAGAGTAAAGGATGATTATTTGTAATCATCGATTTTATTGAAGTGTTGTTATATTACATATTATTTACAGTCAAACTTCAACTCCTCATCCAATGTCCCATCATGTTCTCTTCTACTGCTACAATATTTTAAGCATAGACCCTTTTCCCTCTAAAAGATACATCCATTACGTTGAATCCAAATAGAGCACAAGAAGGCAAAAGGGGTCAGACGACGCCTTCTTGGAACATAAACTTGGACACATGATATGCCCCACAGCTAAATCTGGAGGAGTTCCAAATTAGTAGACAATCAAATGTCAAACCACAAGCAACAGGATCTTGACCACACCTCCCTTGCCACCATGCAGTTGAAGAAAATATGACTAGTATCCTCTTACAGCACACCACAAAACACAGGTTGTGGGAGCCTATCTTGGTCAATAGCATCTTGTTGGTAGCCTCCCATGTCTGAGTAACTGCATAAACTTTTTTATCCATTGCAGGATCTGTTACCTCCATGTCATGCCACAATCAAGCCAAATTGATATAATCCAATCTGTTGTCATTATCCAAAACTTTGTGCACCGCACGGACAAAAAGCTTACCAACCAACCAAATTCATGAGAAGTTGCGAGAGATAGCGGGAGATTTGCCATCAAGCCTCCCCATTAGTAGGTTTTCTACCTCTTGGTCCAGAAGTGTTGAACCAAACAGTAGAGTGCAGACACGTTATTTAACATAGTCCCTGATCAATAGCTGGCAATCATACTGTTTCTATCATGAGCGATCACATAAAATTTTGGAATCAACCTAGAAAGAGGTTCATTTGCCACCTAGAACTCCTGAAATATGAATCCCTTACTAGATCCCAACTATAGAAAAGAATGTTATGTTTTCCATATACAGAAAAGAGATCTTGGGATCTCTTATATATAGAGGAAACCAAAAGAAGAAAATACAGAAAAGGAAAATAGGGAACTACTAAAAAAACAAACTATAATCGATGCAATCGATGTTCCACATATTCCACTAGAGGATTCTAATTCCAGAAAAATACCCGAACTATCAGTCAAAGGAATTCCCAAATATGTAAGAGGGAGGTTAAATTTGGTTGTTCCAAGTTCTAATGAGCACTTGTGCATCGTCTACACTTGCCAAATGGAACAAAAGACAATTCAAATTGTTATACGAAACCCCGAAAAAAAATCGCCGAAGAGGTTGATGATGGAGATCCTCCTTGCTGCCTCTAGGTTCCTTTATAAACAATATAATATCATCAACATATTGTAGTAATGGAACAAGAGTACCTTGACCAACTACTAGGGTGGAACCTAGATAATGCCAATGTTCAAAGCTGCAAAATTGCTTCTATCAATGGATGGGTGCCAGAAGGCAATCATGTCTTATGCTGCACTAAGGTTGGACCCATCTGCCAGTTGGTCCACCGTCAACTAAAAATGAGAAAGAAATGGTGCATACACATTGTTTCATCCAATAGATCCATAGTGGAGGAAAGCCACAATGCCAAAGTGAGCTCCATAAGAAAGTCCAGTCTAAGGAATTATAAGCCTCGAAAAAATCACCTTCCAAAGAAAACCACATCTACCTAATCATTTCTTGAAAGAGTCAATCTCTGAGGCCCTCGCTAAGCTGTCTGTAATAGACCTACAAGAAAGTTGATTGTACCGAGTGGACTAGAGTGCTCAAGATCTCCCGTAACCAATTTTCTAGTGTTCTCGCTAGCAGTAAATAAATGACATTGGATAAAGCGATTTGTCTGAAATCCTCCACTTGCTCAAAGAAATTCTTTGGAATTATGAAAATGAAAAACTTGTTGAGCCTTTCAAACCCTCAATTGGAAGTGGCAAATTCCAATAGTGGTCATGACATCTCAGCCCACTACTAGTCAAAACTCTCGTAAATTGGAAACATGGAACACATCCGAACCGGGGGATCCTTCATTTTTATGACCCTTTAGGGCTCATAGAACCTCTGTCTCAAAAAAGGGTCTTACTATATTCATGGCTTGTTCTGCCAGGACTTTAGGGATTCCAGTCCCCCTCCAATACCACTCTCTGAAAGGTCGATGTTGGGTGAATGAACAAAAATATTGAGCTACTACCTCGCCAACCCGAACTCGGACAGAATGTTCCTCATCGCCCACTTTGATTTGATCTATATAGTTTGCTCTCCTATGGCCATTCACAAACATATGAAAAAATCTGGTGTTAGTCACCATCATTCAGCCATATTTGCTGAGATCTCTGGCATCACTTAACTTCAGTTTTATTGTTGGGGAAGGAATTTGGTGCTAAACTTTGTTATTTTGAATTTGTGGTGAACAGTATACATTTTTTACATGTGAAATCTTTTATGAAAACCAAAAGATTAGCTGTAAACATTTATTTGTATGTACTTGTGTCCAGTTAACTGAATTATGTGTGTAGTGAATGTTTTTTCATTGTAGCTTATCAGATTTGACATTAAGGATCTACCTACTCAGTGAGATCTTGATAGTGCTGCTTTCTTCAAAGAGATAATCTCATTAAACCTGGTTTCTTTATATTTTAAACTCGATTCCTTGTGGGTCTTTAATTTGTATTTTCATGTGAATATTGCAGTGTCAGGAAATTCAGTTGGCATTCATATACATGCCTTGTTCGTCTCCAGGTCCTCAGGAGAACTCTTGAAGAAATATGCAGGACGGACTGATGTTGAGTTTTGGATTATACCGACTTTTGAAAATTCAATTTGGTCGGTTATGGCAATCTCCTTCATAATGTTGCTTGCCATGGCTGCTGTGCTCGCGACATGCTTTTTTGTCCGCAGACATCGAATCCGGCGTGAACAGCCTGGAACTCCTAATATCCGGCAGTTTCACGGAATGAGTAGCCAATTAGTTAAAGCAATGCCAAGTCTCATTTTTACATCAGTTTTAGAGGATAATTCCACATCATCAACTTGCGCTATTTGTCTAGAAGACTATAGTGTTGGAGAGAAGCTAAGAATACTTCCTTGTCGTCACAGTAAGTTTTCTAATCACTAAACCTAGTGATGATTAGGTCTGTTCTTGTTTAATTTTACGTAGGCCAAAGTCTGTTGGAGTCTGATTAGCCGTCCATTAACTGCTTATATAGTCTTTGATAATGTTTGTTGATGTCAAAGATACATTGCTTGCTTTCACAAAGTCTGTAATTTTAGATCAATATTTGACTACTTTTCCAAGTTCTACAAAATAAAAAATTCAATATGAATAATAAATTTTCTCTCAAAAAGAAATATGGTTAATAAATTTAGATGATTGAACTTCGGATGGTAGTCCTTCAAACTTTCAGAAATCTAAAAATCTTAAAAAAGGTCTCAGAAAAAGAATATTTGGGTCACTATTTATTGGGTTTTACAAAAAGCAAATTATTTATTAACATTTCCCCTTTATTTCTTTGAGTATCCTCTGGTTATCTGTTGTGTATATAGCCATTTTTGTATCCTCACTTGTTCACTCAATACCTGCTAACTGAGAATCTCTTCAGAAAGAAAATGGCTGATGGGAAATGTTTGATAATTGGTTGTTGATATTATTGATTGATTAGAAGTGTCTCATCATTTGATTTCTGCCAAAACATATAAAGGACTATTTGTTTTTTTTTGAGAAAGAAGAGGATATGTGCCAGGTGCACCTATCCGTTATTATTATTTATATGTATTCTGAAGATTACATTCAAAGATTATAATAGGTGGTTCACCCAATCCCGCAACATACATTTTGCCATGCCAATAATGTTTTCGACATAGCACTGTTCACCTCTAAAAATGCAGGAATTACGTTGGCACCAAATCGACCATAAGTAAGCCACTGGCGTTGTTCTGCGTCCCCTCGACATATAGCAATGAGTGTGTTGTGAGGCTCCACCAAATCGGAAAGAACTCCAGAAAGCTGTCGACGAACTGCTATTAACCCATGAGCAGTCAGATTCCTGCCACATCCTCCTTGCTATTTCACATTCAAAAAATAGATGTTCAATGTTTTCCATAGGGTCTTCACAGAAAACACATGTGGTGTCCACCTCAGGATCCCATCTCGTTCTATAGCTTTGTGTTGGTAGGCGTTGCCTTCTAAGCAGCCACAAGAACACCTTGATTTTTGCTGGTATTTTGAGATGCCAAATGAGGCGACAGTCCATACTCAGGTCAACATCTAAAAGTATGATGTTACTGCTCAGCATTTTGTATACTTCTCTTACTGAAAATTGTCCATTCTTCCAATTCCATCCATCCTGCTTGATATGGTCAATGCGATGAGTCTCAAGCCTCTCAAGTAATAAGATAAACTCCTCTAGCCTATTGTCTGAGAGTGGGGCAGCAAAGTGGGGGGTCCACACCCCATTACATAAAAGATTGCCATCCCAATAGTTGATCGTAACCACATTTTTCTCCTCCGCCAGTGCGTAAAGTCTCGGGAAAGATATAGAAAGAGGTTCTTCACCCGACCACGGGTCTTCCCAAAAACGGAAGTCCTTGCCAGAGCCAAGTGTTGCCTTAAATGAATTTCGCAGCCGCGGCATGACTGTCAATATACTTCTCCAGAAAGATGAAGATCCGGGTGTGACCACCTGTCTGCTATCCCATGAGAGTACACGACCATAGCAGGCTTCCATCACTGTTTGCCATGTATCCACCTTTTGTCCCAATAGTCGAACAATCCATTTTGATAGTAGTGCATCATTCATATTTTTTAGATCTCGAATCCCTAAACCTCCTTCAGCGATTGGTTTGCACACGTCCGACCAAGCAACCAAGCATGTAGGCCGACCCGTATTTCCCGAATGTCTCCAGAAAAAATTCAATCGAAGTGAATCAATCCGCTTCCTAACTCTGTCGGGCATCTTATAGACTGACATGAAGTAGACTGGAATAGCTGATAGAACTGAGTGAACCATTATTAGCCTTCCACCTCGCGATAACAACCGTGAGCTCCATCCTTCTAGTTTTCTTTCAATTCTTTCAATGACTGGATTCCAGTCTCTTGCAAGAATGCGATTGTCAGTAAGAGGAAGGCCCAGGTAAGAGATTGGTAGGCTACATATGTCTGTCTTTAGTTGTAGCGAACACCTTCTAGCTTCGTCTTCATCCATTCCGAATGGGATGAAAGATGATTTAGAATGGTTAATAGTAAGACCAGAAAACCCCCCGAAAATATCAATAAGCATCGATGTTCTCCTTGCTGCCGTAGTGGACCCTTCTATAAAAAATAAAGTGTCATCAACATATTGTAATAAAGGGACAAGTGTGCCTTGTGATGGGTCAGGGGAGAAACCCGATAGAAGTCCAGTCTCGCACACCGCGAATGTGCTCCTGGCTAGAGCATCTGCTGCAAGTACAAAAAGCATTGGTGCAAGGGGGCAGCCCTGGCGGATGCCTCTTTGGGGTTGGACCCGCCCCCCTATCGGTCCACCATTGATCAGCACAGAGAAAGAAACTGTGCAAACACACCGTTTCATCCAAGAAATCCACAAGGGAGGGAATCCTCTTAAATGAAGGGAGCTCCATATAAATGACCAATCCAGAGAATCATAAGCCTTAGAGAAGTCGACCTTCCAAAGAAAACCACGCCTTCCCGATCTTCTCCAAAAAGAGATGATTTCTAAAGCCATCGAAAAGCCATCTGTGATTGATTGCCAGAAATAAAGGCTGATTGAACTTGATGTACCAGCTGTCCCAAGACCATGCGAAGTCTGTTGGCAAGTACTCTCGCTATCAGGAGATAAATAGCATTAGATAGTGCAATTGGTCAAAATCTTCCACTCGTTCTGCTGCTGATTTTTTCGGGATAAGGAACAAAAAAAATCTGTTCAATCTCTCAAAACCAGAATTGGACCTCGTGAATTCCTGCAGAGTTTCCATTACATCAGAGCCCACTACTGTCCAAAACTCTTGATAGAAAAAGACTGGAAAATCATCCGGCCCAGGAGATCCATCGTTATTTAAATCCCTAATGCTTGTGTTGTTTCCTCCTTTGTAAATGGTCGAACCAGGTGTGAAGTTGTCTCTGCTGTCAGCTGAGGTATTCTAGTGCCCTCCCAAAGCCACTCACCTGGTGGTCTTCGGCGTGTAAAATCCCTAAAGTAATCAACAATGGCGGCCCCCACACTATTTGTTCTTCGTAACTCGTCTTTTTTAAGAAGAAAGGATGACTACTGAGGTTGGATAGTTACTTTTGGTTGTGCAGTTCATCACAAACTTGTACTGTTTATTCGCCTTCTTTGAAACATTCTTCCTATTATTACTTTTTTTATTGAGTTAATAGGTAAATTTAGATTTTGGTTGTTTCAAACATAATCAAGTGTGAAGCATCTTATTTAATGTTTTTTTCTTTTTTGAGAGGTCTTTGGTATGTACTTTTAGAAGCATGCTTGCACCATATGAAGGTGAAGTTTAGACTGATCTTTCTACCTCTGGATTTTTTTTCTAATTTGGTATTTTATTTCTTATCTTTGTTTTCATATTTCTTTCTTCTTTCTGACTGGTACAGTCATTATGAACTTTTGTTGGTCTGCTGTCACATTACTAAAAGAAAGCAGTTTCTAGGCAACATATATTTATGCCCATATCGACATCCACTAATAATCATAGGGTGCAGCTATAATCTTTCTATGGGTTTTCTCAATGATTATAGTGGTACTTTTCTGAAAATATGCATGCATATCTTCTGTCCTTTCTGACATATAATTTAAATGATATGCTATAATCTTTATGTGGGTTCTTCTCAAGGATTATATTGGCACTTTTATGAAAACATGCATGCTTTCTGTCAATTCTGGCATATAATTTAAACAATAGGAACGCTTCATGATTTGCAAATATTCTGGGTAACATGCTTTCTCTGATGTGAGCTAAATAATTGCTTCGATAGTAGCTCCTTTGCTATTTTTCTCTGATATAATTATATATTTTTGAATTATGTCAGAATTCCACGCATTTTGTG
The DNA here is from genome assembly GCA_001647135.1 of Pontederia paniculata. Lineage (NCBI taxonomy): Eukaryota > Viridiplantae > Streptophyta > Magnoliopsida > Commelinales > Pontederiaceae > Pontederia > Pontederia paniculata. The sequence goes on along the minus strand of LTAE01001612.1, from coordinate 25,581 downwards.
TTGACTCGTGGCTTACATCTTGGAGAACATTCTGCCCTATTTGCAAGCAAGATGCAAGGACTGTGACAGCCAATCCTCCTGCCTCTGAGTACACTCCTCTACTTTCATCTGTTGCAGCAAGTCCATCATCCAGTGCAAGACCAGCATCATTTCATTCATCTGATGCAGGCTCCCTGCCAATTCAAATAGCTCATCTACCGCCCTGGTCACAATCAAATACTCGACTTTCTTCTGCTGGAGCAAGTCCATTATCCAATGTAGGAATTGCATCCTTTCATTCATCTGTTGCAGCATCCCCGCCTATTCGAATAGTTCCTATTCCACCCCGGTCACAATCCAATTCTAGGCTTTATGCCCTCGCCAATACTTCTCGTATTCCTAGCTCAAACAGACCTTATAGTCAATCACCAGCTATGAATATTAGTAGAAGCTTTGCTGACCTCAGAAATGCTTCATCTCATGGGTCTCGCTCTCATCTTATATCTCCTAGATCTATGGGCTTTCCAGTGTCTTCACCTATCAACTCAAGATACGGATCTCCTTATGTTCCTAGTCCGGGTAATGGTTCCCCGAGTTACCTCACTGCATCTTCTAGTCGACAGTCATTCTTGAGGCATTGTAGTGGGGCTAGCTTATCGGCTTTGGCCTCGGAGCATTCTCTACCTGGATGTTGACCCTTATTATTTCATTGCCAACAAGTTTCTTGAACTAAGATTAGCCTCTTGCAGGCATATTCTCATGAACTCGAGCATTGAAAGCATGGAACAGAATCGTGTACCATACTGATCACTTTCTCTTTGTACGGCTAATTTGTTTTTTTTTTCAAAAAAAATATTTGCTTTTGGTTATCATAATTCATGTGTAATATTTTGCTGTCACCAGTCTTATGGGATAGCTAGATGCCAGCATAACCTAATGTCTCAATTTTACTATATTCGGTTCGGGTTGTACTATGTATGGGATAAAGTAACACATCGTAAATGAATAACTGCACTGGTGGGGGCTTTGAAATGACAAATGAGTTGCACTTGTGCTAGAAACGACACCTCCGTTTCTAGGATCTACAAGAGTCGTACCTTATGAAATTTATGCTTGTTGTCGCGTTCTTTGTATATCAGATTCTGTCTCCTACTGGCGCCAATGCTTTTGAACTTTGTCTTATTTGATATTTGTATTTGTATTTGTATTTGTATCGTATACTTTAAACCTGAAATCTATTTATTTTAAATTGATGTCTCTTTGGCACATGATCGTGGCCTTTGTGGTTTTGAATGCTGTTCCACCTTAGAATTGCCAAATAACTTTCGTTTGCTTATGTGCGTTGCATAGAAAGCTATCCGTGAGTATTCCAACTTGTTCTCTGTTCTTGGTGGTGGATGAGTTGTGTAAGCTTTTGTAGTCGAAGATAAACCACATTTGATCTTTCTAAATAAACAATGGTCTTTGTGGCTTTCGTAAATTATTATCAGTGGCTTATAAGAATGATAAAGAAGAAACTATCAACTTTTTTTCTTGTTGATTTGTCAAAGAAACTGAATTAAGTTACGTGTTTGTGTTTTCAAACTGTTTTCTTTTCTTTATTTTGATTGAGACTTGTAACGCTCCGCGAACACACTTCACACGTGTGCAAATCGATATCTGACACGCATCGAGATGACTATCAAAATGTCACATAAATACAATAAACTATGTCACAGAGATACAATAAACTATGACAGTGAAAATTCATAAAATTCAGCGATAAGCAACAATGGAAACAATTAAACAACTTGGTATATTGCCATAAAAGTGCATAGTGTTAACTTACAATATTATAAGTTACATCATTTGTCAAAAGACTAATCATAATCTTGAGCTAAATAGTTCATACAATAGACTAAAAAAATCTACTAATTAGCCATACATACACTCGACTCTATATATAGCATTTGCTACGTGCAATCTAGTATATAAAATAACAAACAATAACTATGACAATAATCAATATAATCAATATATGAGAATAATACCAATGAACAGCAATGATTAAGTCATTATATCTTGAACTTTAATCATTTCAATAACAATCAATTGATCAATGACGTGATCACACAATCACATTAAGCTTCCTAATGCATAATATGAATGACAATTATGTTCATGCTAGACTTATTTGTTGTTATTTGACGATCGAAAGTCCTCTTTGTGACTTTCTTAAACCGTTCTCTTATAGTCATTCCCATATAAAGTCATTCCTATACTATGTCAATAAGGATCCAAGAGATGATAACACAGCTTTCCTATATTCATAGTACTCACTCTAATTGTAGTTTATCTGAAGGACAAGAAAATTGTAGTTTTTTAACCCTACATATATACCTTAATGGATGAGTTCTTTGGTTTCTTTAAGTTGTATCATAACCTTGGATGTTTTGTCAGGAAAGCTTTAACTTCATGGTTCTCAGTTATTTTTTCAGTAGAAACTTTCTTGCATATTTTGTGCATTGGTTGACTTGGTTTAATGCAGGCTAGAACTTCCTAACATAATTGAATCTTTTTATTCTGATTCAAATCAAGCTTATAAATTTTTTTATGTTTACTTAATCAAGCATTCATAAAAATGGCGATTAAGTTATATCTTTTTGACAACACAATAAAAGAACATTGTATAATTAGAAAAAAAAAAGATTCGAGCCATTCGTTTCTTGAACCATAATCGATGCGTAAAATTAACTTGAAATCATTGTCCAACATTGGTAGATTGATGAATATTCTACATGCCTTGTCAACAAACAAGTTACAAGTTTTGAAAGAGAAAATGAAGAAAATTCCAATGTGACATCTGTTGTCCGTATACAAGACTTCAAGTTCATCAACCGCTTGGTAAGCTGCATGCTCACGCCTAAATTTGGATTTGAACGCTGTAAAATTTTCATCTACTGTGCTCTAGGATTTCGTGTCAAGGGATCTCCATCTTCTCTTGTCTATCACATCAACAAAAATGCAAGAATCAGACAACTCACTTTCCATTAAAGATGAAAAGATTAAAAAAAAGGGAAAAAAATCATATGCACGACAGGGGAAAAGATCAGAGGCGGGCAGCGAGGAAAGATCGAACACGGAAAGATCACACGAAAGGGAAAAAAATATCAACTCGCATGCAACCTAAAGGGACAAAAAATAGATGCAAGAGAATCAGCATCTTCTGCAAGCTTCTGGAGAAGAGATCACACAAAAAGATTAGAGGAAAGATCATATGCACAATAAGGGAAAAGATCAGAGGCGGTCAGCGGGGAAAGATCAAACACGAAAAGAACTCGCGAAAGGAAAAAAAATCAACATGCATTCAACCTATAGGGACAAAAACCAGATGCACGGCATCGGCGAAAAGATGACACGAAAGGGAAAAAAAATCACACGAAACGGGGTAGACAAACCTGGGCAGCGGACACGCCAGCGTTGAGGTCAGTGCAAGGCGGGCAGCGGAGATGCCGACATTGAGGTCGGGGCGAGGCGGGCAGCTGAGACGGTGGCGATGGCATGCCCTAGCTCGCTCTTGCTCGGTGTGTGAGGAGAGAGAAATGCAGACCATAAGTTTTAAGTTTTTGTTCGATGAATCGTCAACGTGAATCTGCTCCACATGTACGGAGCACCATCACACTTGTGATGAAGGGCTCAAATCAAGACATGTGCCCCTCCATTTTAAATAAAGGTAATGATTTGAGTCATTCATCATAAATCTGATGGTGCTCCACATATGTGGACCAGAATCTGCTCCACATATTTTTCAATCCCTTTAAAAAGGAATAAGGAATATGTAGAGCAAATTCTGCTCCATATGTACGGAGCACCATCAGATTTGTGATGGACTCAGATCAAGACATGAGCTCCTCCATTTTAAATGAAGGTAATGATCTGAACCCTTCATCATAAATCTGATGATACTCTACACATGTAGACCAGAATCTGCTCCACATATTCCTCAATCCCTTTAAAGGGAATAAAGAATATGTGGAGCAATCTGCTCCACATGTACGGAGCACCATCAGATTTGTGATGAAGGGCTCAAATCAAGACATGGGCCCCTCCATTTTAAATGAAGATAATGATCTGAGTCCTTCATCACAAATCTGATGGTGCTCCACACATGTGGCCCAGAATCTGCTCCACATATTCCTCAATCCCTTTAAAAGGGAATATGAAATATGTGGAGCAAATTCTGCTCCACATGTACGGAACACCATCAGATTTGTGATGAAGGGCTTAGATCAAGACATAAACTCCTCCATTTTAAATGAAGGTAATGATCTAAGACCTTCATCACAAATCTGATGGTGCTTCACACATGTGGATCAGAATCTGCTCCACATATTCCTCAATACCAATTTAAAATGGGTTTAAGCGTTTTCTTTAGATCCCTAGATCTTGAATCCTACGGATATAAATGTAGTCCGCAGGGTGTTCCCTACTTAAGTAGGGGACAACCCCATTAAATTCTTTAAAAATAGGTAGCAACATACTAATAATTAAATATACTAATATAAAATGATTTATTGTATACAAGAAATTAATATTTACTAAAAAAATCATTCCCAACTTGTTGATATTGATAAGTTATTATATATATATACATATTATTTAATACCATTGGTAATATATTAATTTATTTTGCACCAAATCACTCTGAATTTTCTTACTATTTCTATTTTACTTTCTTTTTTATCTTTTAACACTTACTTTTTTATTTCCTCTTCTTTCTGTAATACCCGAGAAGTCCAAGTAACTAAAGAAAGAAAAAAAAAGAGATAAGATATGATTTTGATTAGGAAAAGGATATGTATAAATAAAGTAGAGTATGATTATAATTAGGAAAAATATTAGAATTTATTATCCTAAGCAATTAATATTCCTAATGCTACCCAAATTAGATCTTAAAGGACTCCTAATTATAATTAGGATAAGAAGAGATTAAGTTAACTTTGCTTGAATTAGGCCCTAAGAACCCTTGTAAATAGAGGGGTAGAGGAGGGGGATCTCATAATTCTCTCTCAAGCCCAAGCCGCCATCATCATCTCTCTCTCTCTCTCTCTCTCATAGAAGACTAAAGGAAGAGGAAGACACGTGAAGCAAATTAAAGAAAAAGAAGAAGGGCCAATTAACCAAGGTATTTTAACTAGGAGGATCAACTCTAGAGATCTTCATATGTTAATAAAGTACAACAATCAATGGAACAACTTAAGTACATCAATCAATCAATGGATCTTCATATGTTAATTAAGTGAACCAGACAAATTTAAAATGGGTTTAAGCATTTTCTTTAGATCCCTAGATCTTGAATCCTACGGATATAAATGTAGTCCGCAGGGTGTTCCCTACTTAAGTAGGGGACAACCCCATTAAATTCTTTAAAAATAGGTAGCAACATACTAATAATTAAATATACTAATATAAAATGATTTATTGTATACAAGAAATTAATATTTACTAAAAAAATCATTCCCAACTTGTTGATATTGATAAGTTATTATATATATATACATATTATTTAATACCATTGGTAATATATTAATTTATTTTGCACCAAATCACTCTGAATTTTCTTACTATTTCTATTTTACTTTCTTTTTTATCTTTTAACACTTACTTTTTTATTTCCTCTTCTTTCTGTAATACCCGAGAAGTCCAAGTAACTAAAGAAAGAAAAAAAAAGAGATAAGATATGATTTTGATTAGGAAAAGGATATGTATAAATAAAGTAGAGTATGATTATAATTAGGAAAAATATTAGAATTTATTATCCTAAGCAATTAATATTCCTAATGCTACCCAAATTAGATCTTAAAGGACTCCTAATTATAATTAGGATAAGAAGAGATTAAGTTAACTTTGCTTGAATTAGGCCCTAAGAACCCTTGTAAATAGAGGGGTAGAGGAGGGGGATCTCATAATTCTCTCTCAAGCCCAAGCCGCCATCATCATCTCTCTCTCTCTCTCTCTCTCATAGAAGACTAAAGGAAGAGGAAGACACGTGAAGCAAATTAAAGAAAAAGAAGAAGGGCCAATTAACCAAGGTATTTTAACTAGGAGGATCAACTCTAGAGATCTTCATATGTTAATAAAGTACAACAATCAATGGAACAACTTAAGTACATCAATCAANCTCTCTCTCTCTCTCTCTCTCTCTCTCTCTCTCTCTCTCTCTCTCTCTCTTATAGAAGACTAAAGGAAGAGGAAGACACGTGAAGCAAATTAAGGAAAAAGAAGAAGGGTCAATTAACCAAGGTATTTAACTAGGAGGATCAACTCTAGGGATCTTCATATGTTAATAAAGTACAACAATCAATGGATCAACGACGCACGGACGTGGACCGCATCCGGCAGGAAATGGATCGTGTTCGTGGGTAAGAAATGGCCATGCATGATACCGTTTGATCGTGTTTCACAGGTAGGAACGGACGTTTCCCACGGGAAGAATTGGAGCGTTGGAAATGGATCACGTCTCCTCTTGATGCAGACCATGTTCCTCAACATCACCGGAGTCAACCACCTTAACGAACATGACACGGACCGCGTTGGTCTAATGCTGGCCGTGTTCGCCGCCATGGAAATGGACACGCTCTTTCACCGGCATGTTCCTTGATGACGTCGTGACTCGAGCCGTGTTGCACTTGAGCGGAGGCTGCGTCACTGAAGATAAAATGAGATAGAATTGAACGCGGATTGGGTTGCCTCGATCCCGGACCGCGCGCGCCTGACACGGACTATGTTCCTTGTCAACATGGGACGTGTCCTGACTAAGAGAAGTGGTTATTGAATTTAACTAAAAATGGGTCGTGTCCCGATGGTAACGCCGGTCGTGTTTCCGATTGAAGATGTCTACTTTCTATCCCTTATTTCTATCTTTATTGTTATAAATATGCTTAATTATACCTGCTGATTGAAATTAGTATTGGATGATAACTTAGTAACTAATCAAATTTAAAAAGGATATATTGATTGTGATTAAATTGTCGCATTAAGAAAAGGGCCCTGTCAATTGCGCGATTTATCCTGATTGCAGGGTTCTACCCTTATTGCGAGACTTTGTCTTGATTGCATAATTTATCCTGATTGCGTGACTTGTTTCGATGGAATACTGATGAGCACTTATGGTCTAGCTAGCCATCCTGCGGCAGAGGGATAACTTGAATCTTATATGCATTAATAAAGATGAAAGAATAAATTGAAATTGAGCATAGTATGGACCAGGTTTGAAAATATTGATTCCCCACATCTATATGTGATTGATGTTCTCGTCATGGATGGATAAAGGTAAAGGATTGAATCGTGCTTGAACAGAGAAATATTGGGCTTTGCTTCTTAGCGATGCAATTGAGGTTCTTGCAATTGAATTGTTATTGACATTGTTCCAATTAGAAAAAAGATAATGAAAAAGTGAAGAGGTAAAGGATATATAGTATTGATTTTTAATTGATCTCTATCATGTCTTTATATATGTTTCTCCCTATTGTATTACCCTTACATACTGGGCTTCATAACTCATAGAACATTATTTTTCTGCTTTTGATCTTGCAGGCAAGAGAGGTAATGACGAATAGGTGATGACACTATCAATGCAGGTGTTCGTGATGTGAATGTTTGCACATGATAGGAGTCTAACTTGAGTCAAACTAGTCTTTACAAAGTCTAATTAATTTTTACGGATATTTTATTTTGTCTTTTCAACATTGGGACCTTGTAAAAAAATATTTTATCTTGCTAGATTATTTTATATTAAATTTATTGCTTCCGCATATTGTTGAACAATCTTTTTGTCAAAGTCAAGTCAAAGTAGAATTGTCGTAGTGTCTTCACGTCTATATTCTGCCATATGGGTGTGAATTTGAGGGCATTATACTCTCTCTCTCTCTCTCTCTCTCTCTCTCTCTCTCTCTCTCTCTCTTATTAATTCCCTTACATATATTTCCTTTTTAATTCTCTACCATTTACTTTCTTTTAATTCCCTGACATTGTTTTACTCTTTAATACTATTTTCTTTTTTTTTATTGTAATCCTTCTCAACTCTAATTTTCCCATTTTACTTTCCTTTTAATTTCTTCCATATTTTACTTTAATGCCCTTCCCTGATTTTTTTTTCAAATTTAAATCTGAACCAAGTTTTACCCAATTTGCCAATTTTCAAACCGGTTTTTTCTAGTCCAATACCAATCCAGTTTGCGGTTGAATAATAACATTGCATATAAGTCAGAAAGCCGGCAAAAGGGAATGGAAGAATTTAAGTGACAAATCCAACCAAATGATAGTTTTACAGTATAGGGTTATAACTCTGAGTAAAAGACATAACGATAGTACAAGATATTTTAAATCTTATTTTCTCTATCTCATAATTAACACTAAAAAAAATCATAATAGCAAGTTAAAGGGTTTATAAGTTGGGGATTATTATTTTTTACAAGGTAGATTTAGAGGCCAAAAACAAGAGGTACCTTTCATTAAAATTAAAGTTTTTTCAATTTATCTTCTTTAAATATTTCCACTTAAACAGGTATTTTTTTCATGTTTTTATATTTTCTTATTTGTAAAAACATTTTTAACCACAAAGAACAAACATTTATAAAATAAAAAGGTCTCTTTCACGCGAAAAATGGAGAAAGAGGGAATCAAGATATCTATAAGTTATAGTTGTTTGGTTCTCTTTCATGTAACAAAGACCTTCCAAGATTTAGTACTTCTAAGTTGAGAAAGAAACACTAATATTGAAACCAAAATAATAAAAGAGAACACAAAGTTTATGACCGACCCATTATATTGGTTGTAAGGCCCTCAAGATTGAGATTTGAAAAGGAGGTGTTTGCAAAGCATTAGGGTGCTATTTATAAGCCTAGGCAAGGTCTAAATCTAGTGGTCAGTTTCTATCAACAAATCCGCTCCAGTCGTTTTCATTCGGCAGTGAGGTCGTGGATATGTTTATGACATAATCAAGAGCTCGTTGACGTGCTTTGTTGCTGGTCAAGATCTTTGACGATCAAGTCAGTGGCTTATTAAATTTCTGCCTTGTGATAATAAGCTAAAGAAAACAACAATAGTTAAACTACCGGGTTATATGGAAAAAGAAATATGCAATTCACAAAATGCATTGCATATGTGCAGTTCACCTAATAACGTATGTGTACACTACGTGAACTCGCACATGTAGTCCCATCCTGCACTGCATATTTGTCCTATGGCCACTGAAGTCTATTATTCTTCAGCAACAGTCTAAAGTAACACACATCAGTGCAACTCAAATAGTACGACAAAAGAGTTGTCAAGCAGCTTACCAGGTGGACAATTCTGCATCATGAACTCCCCCACATGCTTATACTGCTTCTTTGAAATGGAATAATTTAAATGAAAATAACATGTTATCATCTACAATAAAATCTCAAACATGCGAGACTAATGTGACAGGTTCAGAACCGGATGTCATTGTTTCGTTTTTGTACACTGAGGACATCCAAAAGGCATGTCTGCATGTCGTCTTCAGGACATGCTGTGTTCTGTTCTTAGATTAATATTACAGAGCACAAGATGTACTGCCCTTTGTTTCAATTAACTTGAACATGTCTGCAGGATACATCTCGGATACACATGGATTATAGCCTAGCATCCCTTACCACCAAACAATAAAAACCCTGAAATGAAATTGGAATAAGAAAAGGATATTCAAAATAAGAAATTTGCATGAAAAAGTGGTACTTTATTTTGAAATGTGAAAGTAGGTGAGACTAATCGAGATGAAACTGTCAGGTGGTGTGCAAAAGAAAATCAATATTGTTCTAGATATAAAAGTGGCCTCTGAAATTTAAAAAAAAACATGCTCAATATGGGATAAGAAAGAAATTCTTGCTCATACTTATCGAGTGAATCTCTAATTTTAGTTCACGAAATGAAACTGGAATAAGAAAAGGATGTTCAAAATAAGAAATTTACACGAAAAAGTGGTACTTCATTTTGAAAGGTGAAAGTAGGCGAGACTAATGGAGATAAAAACTGTCAAGTAGTGGGCAAAAGAAAATCAATATAGTTCTAGATTTAGAAGTGACTTCTGAATATTATTTTAAAAAAATCATGCTCAATATGGGATAAGAAAGAAATTCTTGCTCATACCAATAGAGTGAATCTCTAATTTTAGTTCATGACATCCACATCTTATGGATGACATGCAATTTGCATAAAGCAGTTGATTTTAGTGACATCCTATACATCTCTTTTAACTTCCCAGAATCTCCAGCTCTAGTATAAGGTAGCGCCTGACCAACAGCTACACTTCTGTTTGCACTTAGAGAGAGCGACGCAGCCACCATATTTTTGAGAAGTACCTGTAGTTGACTCCAGAACTTCTCCTTGATCACTGGTTCATCATCACAAGGACAAACTTCATCTACTTCAACCACATGTCTTCCTTCAAGTAGCAGGGCCAACGCAGCTTCCAGCATCTACATAAAATTTTAACGATTACGTTTAGATATATATATATAAGACACTTCCCATTAGAGAATAGGTAACAGACCCAACACAAATAAGAGCAAGGTACTAAAAGGAATGTCATCAAATGAAATAGTGATGTACTTCAAAAAATGCTCTTTTCACAATCCTTTTCTTAACAATATCAAAAGGATAAATTCTCTTTTCAGAATTCTATTTCACAGAATAATTGAGGTTAATATTATGAATGGCAGAGGTGCCCATCTTTGGTACCTACTTGTTGGAGCTTGCAAAGGAAAATATTATGCTTCATACTTTTTTTGCAAGGATAAATAAACCACTTTTTAGTAATTGGATATCAACATTCATAACAGGTTTGTCTCGTTGTTGGTTGTGACCATCTAGAAGGCAAAAGTAAGTTGACGTAACATTGATTCCATCTGATAATGGAAAACACCACTTATTGACTTCTCTTGTGTTCTAACTAAAATATAACAATACAAAGAAAGTTGCAAGGCAAATTGGTAAGAAGACAACCAGACAACTAATAGTATCTCCCTAACTATGAACATTTAATATGCAGTTATGCACTCTTCACAAAAGTACAACCTAATTTAGCAAAGTGTCTCTTTTAAGAATCACATTTTGATGCCAAATCAAATACATCAAACAACAAATGCACCAAAATTATGTATCGCATTTAAAATATGCGTTCTTCAAAGAAGTACATTGATTAAAGTATAGCTGTTTAATATAACATACTTATTAACTTCTCTCATGTTCTAATAAAATATAAACAAGACAAAGAAAGAGTTGCAAGGAAAATTGATATAAGGAAACAATCAGACAACTACCAGTATCTCCCTAACTATGAACAACATTTAATATGCAGTTATGCACTTTTCACAAAAGTACAACATAATTTAGTAAAGTGTCCTTTAAGAATCATATTTCGATTTCAAATCAAATACATCAAACAATAAATGATATCTCCAAATTTACGTATTGCATTTATGACATGCATTCTTCACAAAAGTACATTGATTAAAGCATAGTTAATAAGTATGCCATACTATGACTAACTATTAAACTTGTATCTCCTTTTGTTGTTTGAAAAACAACCTGACTAGAGGACTCATCTTGTCTTCACATATACGTTTTGCACGGTTGGAAAATAGCTAAACACAAACCCATCATAAGATGTCATGTATTTTTTTCAGAGATAAAAGGGTGGCTTCCTTTTGATATTACAATACTGGATGTAATATTAAATTAGTATTTTACTGCAACATTAACAAAATGTCACTTAACATTGGCTACTAAGAAGGTCCAGAATCCCAACACGTAGCCGTATCTTTAGATGGATGTGAGGGCAAACAACTCTCGTATTTTTTGTTATTCAGCAAAGGAAGATGTCAACCATCCATTTTTTGGATGTTCGGTGGTGAAAGAAGTGTGGAGAAGTTCCGATTTATCATGGTTAGATGTTCGATCGTCCTCAGATTTTTGTTGAAGTTTTCGTTTTGGCGGTCAAAATTTCCAAATGCAAGTCTATGTTCCAAGACTACGTCGTCGTTTTCCTTTAGCTTTTATATGGGCCATCTAGGCCCAACACAATGGATGTATATTCCGGAGAGAGATATTATGTGGAAAACATTATCGCATTGGCGAACAGTATGGTGAGGGAGTGGACAAGGGTTTGACTTATTCTATGGCATAATTCTGTAATTTTACCTTCAATCAATGATATATCCATGGATGGTTACGCTTACGCTTGACTTATCCAAAAAAAAAATACTGCATTAAACATTGGCTATTAAATTAGGTTTTGGAAAGTGTTTTACTGGCGTTTTTTAAGTTTATGATCCAAAGCAGGACTAGACTGTCTTGTGTAATGCATTTATTGTTAAAAGTATGGTGCACCCACCAATTTAGTGGTAATAGAAATTCAAGGCATTTTACCTACATTAAGTTTTTGTTCAAAGCTCCATGCACAAGGTCGCCGTTCATATTAAAGAACAATTAGAAAAGGTTAAATCTAGCAGATTAAAATAGCATTAAAACCTACGATTTCAAGTGTATATTTTACAGAGAAACACCTAAGAATGTTCCCCTCAAAAATAAAATCCAAAAGAATGTATGATCTAGAGTTTTCATCTACTTTAATGCTCCCAAGAAAGGAATCCTGGTTTCAACAAGAGCCAGGACAACTTGAGGTGAAGTCCTTTAGGAAAAGCTAATTCCTTATATCAATGGCTGGATACACCAACATGGTTGAAGAAAATAGAAAAACTACCATATCAAGAGCATGCTAAGAACATTGATCTCAATGACAGGAGGTGATTTCCAACATCGCACTCGACATGGAAGGGTACAAAAGATTAACTGCATGGATTTTCTATTACTGTTTCGTAGATGACTGTTCGACTAACTTATGTGGGAGGGACTCTAGGGCTGAAGGGTTCGACTTCATTGAGTCGCATTTCCACCAATGAATTGCAAAATTCACATGGTAGAGCACAACCCCTTTGACTGCACATTCGAGGCTCGTTCGTTTCCTCTGCTCTCTCGAGTGAGCTGAGGCTCACTAGATTGTAGATGTCCAGACCATGGAGAGACTCTTCTCAAACCACACATCCGTTGTGTGATGGGGAACCGAGGACCACACCACATGCTCGCACTTCTGTTTTGAGCGCTCCTGACTCCTAGAGGAGGCTTTTGGACGTTGGTTACCGAATAGTAGATTAAGCAGCCAGGACGATGGTGATACGAATCTTCTGCCCTCTGTGATTCTCATAGGAGCCATCACAAATGGATCTGACCAGCCAAAGAGAGAAGTTGCTAGGCGGCTCTAACGGCTATTTCGCGTTTGGTTTAGATGGGCAACTCTCATGATCTCACCTCCAACGGCTAAGAGGATCAGGAGGTGATCCAGACAAAGGACCGGAAGGTAAAGATCAACTCTCAACAAATCTGCCTTCGGGAAGGAGATACCAACATAAGGTTCTTCCACCTTTATGCGAGTTGCCCTAGATGCTTCAACTGAATTGACTAATTCATTATGTAGGGTCAAACGGTCTTGGTCATGGACAAATTGGAGCTGCCATTGCATCCTACTACAAGGATGTGTCAAATGACCTTTAAATAGATGGAGATGGTACAGTCATATGAGACCTTAATAGAGAGGGAGTCCTCCCTAGGCCCGATAGCTTCTCTCAATCTTCTTCTACTAGGAGTGTCGGCATCATATGAGGGAGGATGTCATGGCAATGATCCACAAGTTGACCATCGTGAACCAAGGCTTCAAACACTTTAATTGGTTCCTACTCTTCATGCTCCACCCAAACACTCACCAAAGAAGCAAATCGAAAACTTTCGGCCGATTGCCTTATCCAGCGCCATATACCTCATTATGGCCAGGGTTCTAGGGAATTGCCTGAGTACTGGTGGACCTAGTACATTCAATGCAGTTGACATTCATCATAGGTTGCTCTACCGATAGTGATGCCTATCACCACCCGCGAAATCATTGCCACATGGCGATGATCAAACTGACTTCCTCAAGAACGCCAACTTTTCTAAAGCCTACGATATCATCTCATGGTCTTTCTCATGCCATATTTTGCAAATGTTGGGCTTCCCAACATCTTAGATCTCATGGATTAGGGTTGCATCTACATAGCTTCATTCTCAATCCTAGTCAATAGGAATCCGATGGGGGAAAGGCTCCACCACAATAAGCCATATGTTGTTCGCTATGGTTATTGATGCACTCAGTAGATGCATCATGGATGGGTTCTCCCTTCCTAGACATAGGCAATATGACCCCACTCCTCTAGCGTGTCAATGGCAGACCATTTTTCATCGAGGAGTTAATTGCTTGCAACGTCGAGATAGATCTACAACTTTGACGAGATCTCCGACCTTTAGATAAATCATGCCGAATGTTCCTCCATACCTTTCGACATGTTGGGGACAAGACAACTCTATGCAGAGCAAAGCTCTACACACATATCAACAATTTCCCCATCTCTTATACCTGAGACTCCCACTCTTTGATTGCCACATCAAGGCTCAAGGGTGGGCTCTAGTCACTGAGAGTATGAATCATCGACTACAGGGCTGGAACTCGAAGCTACTATCCTTGGGAGGTTGCCTCTTCCTTTTGAGTGGTTCTCTCCTCCATATAAATACATTATATGTGTGTGACGTGAATTCCTGCATGTGATGTGTATTCCTGCAACGGTATACTAGCGCATGGACACCTTAAGTAATATATTCTTTTGGCAGCGGTGTGACATTGACAAGGGGACACTTGGTGGCTTGGTAGACTTACCTCCGATGCACAAACTGTGTTCTTCTTGCTCGTTGACTCAGAACTCAGAAGGATTTTGGGCATAGGAGAGGAGAGGACCTATGGTGATCGGTCTTCTTCGCATGTTATAACCTAGTGTTTGTCCGAGGAGCATCAACTTTCTAGCATTGCATTTTCGTGGTTGTCGGTTTGGCCTTTCATGGTCGGCTCACTTGGAGTTCTTATTTCCTTTTGATCTCCTGTGACCTGTGATGCATGGGTACCTCAACTTCCTCCAAGTACTTGTACTGGTTACGTATCTAGTACGAGTACACTCTGAGTAAGTGCAGCTACTCGTGCCCACACATACCTAATCTAAAATATTTTTAAAAAATTGGGTACATTATTGGGTACGTAAAGGGTGCAATTTTGAGTACACCATGACAATTTTTTGTCAGACAAAACTAAAAAAATGAAGCAAATGATAATGGTGGGAATGGCATCTGACACTAGAGAACTAAGTGAGGTGGTGAACTAGTGGAATAAATAAAAACTATCACCTTTACTACATCCTCTCCTTCGACTATGAGCTGGAGAATGGTCATCCTCTACTTTGCACGTCCAGTAGGATGAGAAGTCATCTTCTAGAGCGTTGAGTAAGAAAACTATTCATATCACTTACATTTGTTTCTGAAGTGTAATGTGGAAATCTTAATGGGCAGCTCGTGACTTGACGTGGGAACCTAAACACCATTTAGTTACTAGAAAAAGAGAGCATTCAAAAAAGTCGACATCTATTACCCACTTTTCCTTTTTACAAAAATACTTATTTTTAAAAGTTTTTATCCTTTATGGTCCATTATAGATCTTTTATGTATGCTTTTAGTTATATCAGATACACATTTTTATCTTGTGAAATTTCATTTTAAATACTATATATTTAATATATTGTCGTATCCACACCCTAGTTTTTTAAACTGGCATACCCCATACCCGTCCCGTAATTGTATCCATGCTTTTTTTAGGGAAAAAAAAGAGTTTGTATCCATGCTACACAGTTGTCACTTACATACTTGTCCATTTCCTAGTTCAAAGTTCTTAATTCAAACACAGATGACTATGAAACTCAGTAGTCATCTTTCTTCCTCCAAGAAAAGGGGAGTCAACTAAGCAGATAGACAACCCCTTTCACATCTTTTCTCAAGCTCTATCCTTCATACATCTTTTTTCCAGCAGTGAAGGATTATCAAAATCTTGAGGGATGTGTTCTGACTAGAGGTGATCATAGAAATTGTACAACCATGAAACAACCTTGTTTTAACACAATCAACAAAAATTGGGAAGAATTACACTTCTCGGACAAACACCAGAATGCATCATCTACACTGCATATTCACTTAAGTTCACTCCTTGCATAATATTCACACCTCCAAAATACAATTGAAAAAATAAATGCAAGAACGTGATGGCTAAGACGACTTGATTGCCTTTGAAATTTGAAATCTCACTATAGATTTGCATATAGTTAGTCAAGCATATCCTACGAAAATGATAGTGTTGAAAGATAAGTTCAGAGAAACATACTGTATTTGAGAGAAATGAACTTGAAAGAGTCATAGATAGAGCAGATTGTTCCATAAGAATGTTGAGGTACATAATAGGATGGCTCTTTGGACTATAAAAGCCCAGGGCCTTCTGCCAATTCTTCTCTGCTAAGGAAGCATACCACTTAGCCTTCTGTCGGTTTTTACTGTCAGATTTAGGATGGTTCACTTGTTTGTGATCCAAATCCAAGATTTTTAAACATGAATCTCTGTAATAGCATGCAAGTTGGAAGCGAGCGAATGCAGCTTCCTGTTTCCGCAGCTCACCAAGAGATTCATATGTCAACAAAGCCTCCCTAAAAGCATCACTAGCTGACATTGTAGATCTTCCTTCTTCCTTAAACCTTTCATCACTAAGCAACTCATCAATGTGAGTGTTGTTATAAGAATCAGTTAACGTCCTTTCCTTTGCCAACAGCATTCCAAACCTCAGATATGTGTGAGCATATTGTGTACATACTTCATTGCGTAACACAATATCAAGCTCATCACCGACAGACTTTAATTCTGTCATAGCAGCATTGTAATACTTGAGTGACTTAGCGTATTCTGTCCTGGCTGACTTCATAGTTTGCTTGTATGCATTTTGTAAGATTTCATATTTTTTCAGCTCCTCCGTCTTAAACACTAGCTCCTCGGCCACTGCTCTTCTACCATGGCCTAAATTGCAGTTAATCAGTATCACATTAGTATGATCAGAAACCTGTTTAAATGCCTTTATAGCATCAAGAAATGCAACTTCAGCATGAATCAAGTTCTTGTTCTCCAGTCTGTAACGACCTAGTTCATTGGTCGCCCATCCTATCTTCTTCATAACAGAATGGTATTCTGCTGAACCAATAGGCACTCTGTTCATTGCATCACTAGCTGCACGGTAGCAATCAACAGAAACAGATAAATTGTATTCAACATCTTCATATTTAGGCCCCTCCAGAAACTTAAAGATGCCTCCATTTCTCACTTTTGCTGAATCTTTGTAACATAATTCAGAAGTTGTTGATTCTTTAAAATCTTCAGTTAGTTCATTCTCAATATGATCATTAATTACAATATCATCAACGGAAGAGTTTTCTTTAATCTCATTGATTGTTTTTGAATTCAAACCTGTGTCCCTGTCAATATTAGAGTGTAACTTGTCTGCTTCAAAAGTACTTGCAACTCCTATATGTAAATTGTTAACATCTTGGCAATGTTGATGGCGCTGAAAAGAGGAGTGTCTTTCTGTTAATTTCCTATTATGTTTTCTGCTGTAAACTGAGGAAGCACCTCCACTACTACTGCTTGCACTATTGCCACTATTTGCTCTATCAGTCTGGCAGCTACAGTTCATAAGAGAACAAGTGCTACAGTTTGGCCTGTACTGTCTCAGTTTCTTCTTCAGTCGTTTAACCTCCTTTACAACTTCATTTGACATTCGAACCTCACTTCCTAATGAATTGATTTCTGCTTTTACTGGTATATCTTTGCCCTTTGTTCGATGATACTCTACATATACATCTCCAACAAGTGTCCACGCCTTTACCCAGAAGAAGTAAGTAGGAGATATATTGTCATCAGAGACACTGTCCTGGAAAAAGTTTGAATCCAAATATATTGAACCGTCTTTAACCAAGTTGGTCTTCTTATTGTCTACCATAAACTGCAGCTGACATGATGAACTACCAATCATAGATGAGATAAATTGTGCATCCTCAAGATATTGAGGCATTGACCCATACAGCAGACATGCCAGTTCTACAACCTTTAGAGTTCGACGTAATTGTCCATCCTCCTTGTATGCTTCACCAAGAGACAGATATGACTCCCCCAGCAATAGCACAAGCTTCCACATCTTGTGATCAATTTTGGATTTTGGAAGCCATTCCCTAATATCACAAACTTCAATACAGTCTCTATCACCACAAGTGCAACAAGAAAAATTAGCAGAAGTTCTTTCGTAAATCTTGTTCCCGAAGTCGGTTAACTCGCCTTGAGTGTTTTGTAATTGACGTTTCCATCTAAGAGATTTAATAGCTTGGGATACATGGTGTATAGCAACCAACTTAGATGAGATAGGATCAGCAATTGTAGTTACAACAGACGGGGAGCTTGCAACATGACAAGCAAGTAAGCTATCTTCAGCATTGGCACCAACTTTGCTTTCTGACAGACCAATGTCATCAGACGCATATAAAGGAGCATTTTCAGCTGAATAGACATCTGCTTCCAATCTTGGCATCCCGAGGGCATCCGAAACTGATGTTTCAACAATTTCATCTTCCTGTGGTATTGCAGATTCAGAAGCACAATTTGACCCCTCCTGTTGAGACTTTGATGCAAAGGTCTCCACAGGAAATTCAGAAGTTTCATCTTCCAAATCAGTAACAGTAATTTCTGATTCCAGAAGATATGATTCTGATAATAATTCCAACTCCTCATAACAGTTCAAAATGAGCCTAGCAAACTGTTCATGAGCATAAGCACGAACCACCTACATAAATAGCAATAACACTATGAGATAAATATTGCTTTAGAAAATCAAATTACTGCAAAATCAAGATAATTTGATGGAAGATGTAAACAAAGCAATAGATCAAGTCAACACTTACTAGATGATCCTGCTCACTGAGGAAGTTCAGACATTTTTTGAAGAATTTTGCACATTTTACTCTATTGTCAGGTGCCTATAAAACAATATCACAACTTACAATTACTTAGTAAGGAGATAAGCTAACATACAACAAAAGTATATCCTCAAAATTAGATACCTTTGATAGCGACAGCCTGTGAGCTACACGGTAAAGAAGAGTCCCAAGAGAAAACAAAGAATCCCTTCTCCCTTTGTTTAATATGGATGGCAAAGAACTAGAACTCTTATCAAGATCATCATTTGGACTTTTTTCGGATATGACAGAGAGATCAAACAGTTGAATAACATCCTCTCCTGCACCTTTATAAAGCTGAGAAGCAAAATGAAGAAGAAAAAAGATAAAAAAAACAGGACCAGGAAGCTTGAATTATCAAACAATCAGAGAATTACTGGTGAAATATTAAAAATATAAAAAACTATGGATTCAACAGGATTTACTCACATACCCAATATGCAGCAGGATCTTGTTTGCAGTTATCCTGGAGGAATCTCAACACTGAAAGACCATTTTGTTGAACAACATGTGGATGAAATGCTGGTATGCCATCATCAGATACACCTTTAAGGAGAAAAATGTCATCTGTTTTTATAAGTTCATAACCTTGAACAACGCCATTCTGGTGGTAGCAGATAGCCAATTCAGGCACAGTTGCCATTACATTGTCGAGCCATGCTTCAAGCCATGCTAGTGGAGTGACCTGTACGAAAACACCAAAAAGAAAAATTAAATCCACAGAATAACAGTTAAGAAGATATTTAGAATGTAATCCTTTACCTGACTGGATACATCCCATAAGTGAAGGCTTACTGCAGCATATTTCTCATTGCTGAATAAAAGCAAGTCGCTACCCAAAAGCATCCGGAAATTGTGAAATTGCCAAAACAGCACCTTTAGGAAACCATTGTCACCAACCCTCCTCAACTTGTCAGATTCTTGCACTGGGAATCTTGGCTTTTCACCATATTGCGAAGATTTTTTGAGTGGATCTACCCTCTTACCATTCTTCTTGGTTTGCTTATTGTGCCAGGAGTATTCATCATGATCCCCTTGAGAAGACTTTCGACTGATGGTGGCAGTATGACGAAGAAATTGAGACTTATCATCATTTTGACTTGTTGAAGATACAAAAGAATTCTCTCGATGTCCCAAGTGTCCTGGTAAGATAGTTGAACTTGACTGATTGACTGATGATGGCTGGTGACCAGGTGGACAGTCACAGGCCTCTGCCCTTACAGAGTGCATCGCAAAATTTAAGAAAATTGACGAATCGGAACCCTTGGGTTGGTTGCTCTGCCTTCTGAAAGCCTTCTCCCCTTCTTCAACATCAGGACTACATATTGAAAAGATTGGAGAAGCCATTAGCTTTATCAGTAGTGTAAAAAACATGACAAGGACTTTGAAGCATACCCTGTGTTCAGAATGAGTGTATCTCCAATACGATGGACGGCAATTGATAACTGAGCCTTGGAGTAAGGTATTTTAAAAATCTGTTTCAGAATGTCAGTTGAAGCTACCACATCTAGTTCATCACCACATTCAGCTAGACCGGATACAGCAAGTGCTTCACATTTCCTAAACAAATTTTGGCTAACAGTACTGCTTTCACAATGAAATTCTGAGGCCATAGAAGGCAAAGCATCACCAGAGGTAAAGCTACAAATGTTAGAAAAGAAATGTTTGCTTTGCCTACATCACATCTCTAAAGATCTATTATCATAAGCTGAGGGACAAAATAAGATAGAAAATCAAAATAAAAGCTCAAGCAAGGAAGGATATTAAATATGTTCATTTCTTGTAGGTTCCAAGCAGAACTTAAGCTTCATGGTCATGCCAATCTAAATTGTACATCCCTTATCTTTAGATAAGATTGCATCAATGCAATTAACTTCAAATTATATTATGGCTTAGTAAAAGTTAAAATGTTAACTGTACGGAATACTACTTAGCATAAAACAATAGGTCTCTGCACAACCCGATCTTGCCAAATAAACACTAGTGTACCTTGTCCAACTTCCTAACCTCTATACCATTGGAGTGCATGTAGGTCAGTGAGTCAGTTTTATCTCACGTGACCAAGTTTATTGAGTTCTGCATTTATAAATGTTACTATTAATGATTGAAGTAATTTATATACAAGTAGTTTATGGACTCATTGATTTCTCTTCATTGTGGCATGTCATCAACCACTAGGATTGCTCCAGAAATCCAGTTCACCTGCTATGCATAATAAAATAGCTCTATTTTCTGAAAGTTCATACCCAAGCAATACAATGTCGGATTCATCCTTTGATGTATTGATCCCTATTCACAATCTGTACTATCATTATGGAAACTCATGCCAGTTTAATACCTAGGCAATTATGACATCCCTTAGCATGTTCAATCAATATTTTCAATTAATCTCCTTGATTGACTGTGAGCATCAATAAACCAATCCCTATGATCCCTTTCAGAAAAAAGAAAGCAAATCCTATCCCTCTAAGTAAAATGATTCACCAGTTATATACTTATTTATGGTAATTAAGTTCTTTGGTCAATTTGACTAGTTTGTAATGACTTAAATAACCATGATGACAAAATCTTGGTTCGCATTCGATGAATATCATTTGCATACCTTCTAAAACTACAAGTTTCATCAAACTTCCAGTTCGATATTTGCTACTCAAATTGTTTGTGTCGGGTAAGAATTAATTGATGTTCCATTAACATCCTAGCATCCTAGGGCTTTGAGGTTAACTCTTTACAAGTAATTGTTCTTAACATCCCATTTTAATTTAATATTTGCTAGTCATATATCTCACGATTCTCTAGGTGTCGTTCTATTAATTTTTTACAAGTGCAAAGCCCTAGGATGCTGAGATGCTAATGGATCATCGATTAACTCTTTACAAGTGCAAAGCCCTAGTGAATATGGAACTGGGATGTTATCAACGAATAATTGTTTCAATTAACTGTGAGGGGCTCACTTCACAGCCATAGAGTCACTTAGATCCACAGATATAACCATACACCTATTAGCTGCAAGATTACTACATCACTTCTTGTTCTATATGCAAGAAAAATGATTCTTTTAGAATCCCATAATTGCCGAAGCCAGAAATCACATTAACAACGACCAAACTGGCTAGTAATCACCCAACTAGCAAAATCAAATCAGAAAAGCTTCCTAACTTCGAAATCACAACCATACGGATAATAGTTGAATAAAGGACGAAAGATAACCTCATTGTTAATCAAGAACGCGGGCAAGATATATAACAGATGAACCATGGAAGGGGAGGACGCACCTTCGCTGGTCTTAGCCGTAGCGGGGAAGACCTTCCCAGGCAAGTTGGGCGGAACAGGAAGGGCGTTGAGATCGGTCTCGGCAGGAAGCATCTGGTACCGTGGTGGCGCCCCGATCCTGCAGCAAATCGCAGAGCGAAAGCGATCAGGAGCTTCAAACAAAGCAAGAACATCGAAAGGGAGAGATATGTAGAGATTGGAGAGGGTACGTGGGAGGTGAAGGTAGGAGCGGAGCGGACTGGAAGAGAGGGAAGGCGGCGGCGGAGTCGGTGGGGACGGGGAGGGTGCCGCAGAGGAAACCAAGAGGCGCCGTGGGCTTGGCGATCTCCATTTTGCCGACGCATTGCAGGTCTCCGTGGCCTCCCGCCATGGAAGACGGCAAGAGGAAGCTGCTTCTTTTCCTATTCTGGTCGCTCGTCTTCTCGATCCGATCCGTGGACTGGAAAATTTATGTTCGTTCAGAGAGCAGCAGACAGAGGGCGAGTTCGAGATGCTTCTGCCAAATTTTGATCTTCGTCTCAAAGTTTCTGACCGTCCGGTAGTTTTATCTCTGTCTATATATTTTCTCATATACTTTTTTTCTGAATGTATTTTTAAATTATAAAGTTTATTTCATAAACTTACTTCGATTTGACAATTAGATTCTCCGATTAAAATTCATCCAAAATTTCATTAAAATTATTTTTTTGAATAATTATAAAATATTATCTTTTATCCTTACTTGTTATTAAAAAAAATTAAAAATAAAAATAATTAATACGCATAAAAATGTTTTTAATAATAAAGAATATTGTGCTTATTGTTGTTATTTTTTTTTACTTTTGATATCTTCATGAAATGAAAAAAAAATATTTGACTCAAAAAGTGAACTTCAAATTAAAGAACAAAAGTTCAAAAAAAATAAGAAGTAAGATATGTCACGGCTCATATATGAGTTGTATACTCTTGCCCCCTTCTCATATATTAAAAAGTAAAAGTATAATTGGTTTTTTACAATGATTAAAAAATAATAAATATTTTTTAGATGAAACTTAGCGAAAGAATGTAAAATATCAAATTAGTATAAGTTCATAAATTAAAATTTTCAAATTTATATTACATCAAAAAAAAATTAAATTCATAGTTTAGACTTAGTGCCTGTTTGGCATAGTCTTCAACGGCTGGCCACAAGCGTTCCATGTCTCACATGGAACACTTGTGTGGCAAGCATTTGGGGGCAAAATGCCCCCATCCGCTTGCATGCCAAACAGACACTTAGATTGCGTTCACTACATTATCTTTTTACAGCAGCTAGCAATCTATATTGCTTTCCACAAAGATTGCCACTAATTAAATTACCAACAATGTATATTGCTTTGTTTAGTATGCATAAGCAATGTACAAAGCAATTTTTATTATTTTATTCATTATATAAAAAAATTAATGAATAATATATTTTTTCACCAAAATACCCTTAAACAATAAAGTTAAGTTTATAAATTTAATTTAAATTATGTAAACTTGAATTACAAACATATATCTAAACTCATAAAATTTATACATCAGACAAATAAATGTATAAAATAAGTAGTATACAATTATCCAATAATAATAATAATGAATTAATAATAATTATTCTAAAATACTATTACATTAAAATAATTAATATTCAATTGTTTATTATTTATAATATACAAAAAATATAATTAATTAATAATGTTGATATTAAAATTAATAAAAATAATATAATAATCTATTTAATGATAAAAATATTACTATAGTGATAAATAAAATATTATATTTTTATTTATTTGACTATTTTTATCATTTAGTTAAATCAAATTCTAAAGGTCAAAGGTGAAAAAAAATTATCACAAATTGCTTGTGAAGTGGCAATCTGGATTGCCTCCTCTCTCGTAAGCAATCCAGATTGTTACTTTAAAAGTAATCTACATTGTCTGCAATGTAGATTACTTGTAAAATTAAAACAAAGTGAATAAGGTAATGTAGTGGGCACAATGTAGAGAAACGCCCCAGTGTAATCCAGGTGCTAGTACAAGTAACAACCTTTTTTGAAAAAAATATTATCTATACAAAATTGATTAGTTAAATAAAAATCTGAAAAACCAAAACAAAAACTTACCTGACCCAAGAAATCGACAATTACAATAATTTTTTGGAATAAATACAATAATTCGACTAAAGTAGGCCCCTTAGCAAAAAAATGGTAGTAGTGATTCAAATTAAACTAAAAAAAATATTTATATAATTTTATTATAATCAAAATATCAGACATATTTTTAAATAGTATTTCTTATTATCCTCTTTCTCTTGCAACTTCAGTTATATTGAGTATTATTATTAGTTTAAACTATTTTGTGCAATTAAATGTGTTTCAAACTAGTACTTTTTGTAATCGACTCTATTGCTTCTTCAATAAACGCTGGTTCTTCGATCAAGTTTTGAATGACTTTCTAGTCAGATCGTTCCTGCGTTTCGGATATTCAGTCTCATTCGAAGCTTTAGACAAGGGTGCTATTGAGATATTGGGCCCTTATGGTATCTCGTACACATTCCGACGATTGGCCGATATCAAGTCCAATTTTAATTTTTTGGGTGTAGTTGGATTGAATAATATTAATGTCTTAAATTATTTTTGTAACGCTTGGCAATTTCAAGTAATTAAATTTATTAACAAAAGACTCAACACGAGTCGTGTCCAACTATGACGCAGACCGGTTGCACACAACTAACGAAATTGAGTCAAACTAGCAAAGAAAGACTCAACACGGACCATATCTAGATAGGATGTGGGCCGTGTTGCTCTCACACAAATGCCAAAATGCCAACACGAATCGTGTTCAAATTGAACATGGACCATGTTGAGATTATATAATCGCTAGTTTGAGTGGGAGAAGGATAATGATAATTTATTAAATTAGTTCTAAGATAAAGTAGAAATAAAAAAGAGAAATTAAGTTAGATTCGGATTATACTCCAAAAAAATCCTATAAACAAAGGTTAAAAGAGGGGGACCTCACTAATTTTGTCTCCTCAAGTCCAAGGCACTAGAATCTCTCTCTCTCTACCTCGGTTGACTAGAAGATGAGGGCATATCACGAGGAATGAGACTGAGAAAGATCAACCAACATGATCAATTTATGTAGTTAGGAGGATCAATCTAAGAGACTTTCATATGAACATGATAGATTAGATGCTTTACCTGAAAAATAATTATGAGTATAAATATTATTCATGAGATGGAAACAAAGACGGCAGGCCGAACGCGGCCCATGTCCAGCAAGACACGGATTGTAGGATCTGGATGGCACCAAGAGAGGGG
>LTAE01001611.1:33143-52858 GCA_001647135.1 Pontederia paniculata | reverse complement strand
CTGTCACGGCCCGTGATGAGCACTGAAAATTAATATCCTTGTTCCGAAATTGCGCTTTTGTTGGTTGATTCCAGAACTTAGCCTTTTCAGTTGATTTTCTGCAAAATAATCACCAACAAATGTAGAATCATGACTTGAAATAATTTAAACAAATAAATGCTAAAATAGATGCATGTGATGCCAAAATGACTCGAAATCATGCCTAATGCAGGTCCTAAAATATGTTGTAAAATGCATGCATCATCACGCTCGTGAAACTTTCGGTGATGTTGATTCCTCACGCATGTGAAGTCCATCCTTGTTTCACTTACCTTGCCCTCGATATGCAATGAAGTTGAGTATGGAAGATGGATGACTAGTGGCAAAATAGATTGTATCAATCCTAACTCAGACTTTTTTCATTTACTAAATGAATGGATCTTGTTGTAATGTTGGTTTAATATTATTCAATGAATGACTTGATTGATCTTACTGAATGATTGATAGTTACTACTGCTTTGATCTAGTGTTCTTGAAGATAATCGGGAAGTGCACGGATTGCTCAACTAATAATATGATTTAAGAATTGTTAATGTTTTGTGATTGAATTTATCGCATGAAGAGGAAGACCCCGACGATTGTTTAGGAATTTGTTCTCTCTTGTATAGGGACCTAGTCCATCATCTTTAGAAATTTATTTCCTCCTGTTTAGGATTTCATATCCTCCGTTTTAGGGTTTATCCCTCTTGATGCGCGCTTCATGGTCTAGATAATCGTGCTTGCGCCAGGACAACCTGAATTTTTATTGCACCTGATAAAGGTTTACTATTGAATATAACATTTGAAGGACTTAGGACAAGATAAATATAAAAGAATAAAGTGATCCTAAGTACCGACTGGGCTTAAATATACTGACTATTGTAAATAGTGTGCATCTTGATGCGACTGATATTCTAGCAACTGATGACATTGAAAAAAATAATATAAAACAAGGAACTAATGGTCATGAACTAAACCCTGGAACTATCCTGCATCATATGGTGCAACTGATGTTTTGACAATTCCTGAATTAAAGCCAAACTAAAAGGAAAAATCAATGTTACTGTTGGATTATTGATATCTATTTATTTTAATTGCATATATACTCTTTCCTATTAATTATTACGGTTATATATTGAGCTTCATTGCTCATGGAGAATTGACTCCCCTTCTTTTGATCATACAGGCGTGAGCACAACTGATAGATGATGGCAGTAATGATGCCGATCTTCTTGATGTGGTGGCTTGCACATGAATAGGAGTATAGTCCTAAGTTATTTTTGCTTTTCAATAAAATTGTCAAACTTTTATTAGTTTTGTGTTTTCATTATTGAATCATGTAATAGAATATTTTATTTTAGTCAGACTTATCTATGGAATTTTATTTTAAATATTTTTGGCTTTCGTGTGATATTAAGGAATAAACTATAATAACTGAGAGCTAACTGATCACGATTACGCAAGTAAGAGATACAACAGGGATGTGAAGGAACTCTAGAGTTAGCAAGTTTCTGGGATGTCGGATTTGATTATCATTGACATGCATGGTTTTATAGTAAATTAGGTTTTGGTGAAGAGATGAATAATTGATTTCTTTCCGAGGATTCTCAGTCTCAATTTCTCCGCAGTCACACGATTGAGACCAAAAAAGAGATTCGAAAGCTAGTCTAAGTGAGTCTAATGGGTTGCTACCGGGTTGAGGGTCTTTCGACACACAACCCTGCATCATAAGTCTACAGAATCTAAGATGAAGTGTTCCATCGAACTACGTGAGAGCGAGATGTGGTGGTTAGTCCTCCAAACGCTCTATCAGAGTAAATAGTAAGATTGATTACTCGCAGTTGCATGGTTGTGAATCTCCCGATGGTAAAGACCCAATGCACTCAACATGAAAAATAGTAAGACTTATTCCTCGCGGTTGCATGGTTGTGAATCTCCCGATGGTAGTGACCCAATACACTCAATCAAGGAAATAAATCGCGGCCTCTCACTTCATCGGATGCCTTTGGTCAAGGATGCATCGTTCGATGAGAGGGAGTGTAGACAAGAGAGAAGATCAAACCGAGGGTTAGTCGTATTGGATCACGAGATAAACAAAAACTCTTCACAACATTCGATTCGAAAACAAAATCAAATGATGGGTTCATATATCGAAAACCAAAAATAGTCCAATGTGTTTGAAACCAAGATAGAAATCCAAACCCTTCATCCCCTATTGCTAACTCTAGATAATCCTACTTAGTTACAAAATATGTTCATCAAAATACAGGAATAAAGGTTAGAAACCTCATGTTCTTATCCCTGTGCTTCTATTCGTCAATGGTGTCGTCATCTCTACGTTCCTCCAGCAATAAAAAGAGAGGACGATCCCGCGCGTATGATTGCGAGATATTTTCTCTTCCTTTGATTTGTCTTTCTTATACTCCTTGCCTCCATTCAACAAGTAGCATCTCTGTCCAACCTGGAATTGTTCCTCTGATTAGTATGTTTATCCTTGCCAATTATGAGCTGTAAAGATTTCCTTCTGTTTTGGCTTTTTGTCGTCAGGCGATCTCTATTGCAGGGTCGTGATACGTCATGGAGCAAGGGCATGAAAGCTCCTTTTTTCCGAAGTTTTTGAAATAAAGACATAAAACAACATTATTTGGTTCTATGGGGTGTGCTTGCTACAAAAGTGGGAACTTAGCATGGGATGGGGCTTGAGTTTGACAAAACGACATGAAAATAGTGTGAATCACAACTATAAAAGACCTAATATTAAGCACTTGATGCATCACATCAGAGAACATCTAGATGTCGATTACAAAAGTGTGTCCTTCCATCACTAATTATAGCTCTAGGTGATGACTTTTTTGTAAAAATCTTTGGACAACTCTAGAGTCATTGATTGGGAACGCAATGGCCTCAACCCACTTGGACACGTACTCTACCGCGACCAATATATACTGGTTGTTGTAGGATGATGGAAAATGACCCATAAATCAATACCCCACACATCAAACAACTCAACTTCCAAAATAGGACTTTGGGGCATTTCATTCATTCTTGAAATGTTGCCAACTTTTTGACACTTATCACATGCATCCACAAAACTCCTAGCATCCTTGTGCATACTTGGCCAATAAAACCAACATTGTGTTACCTTAGACATGGTCTTATTCATCGAAAAATGATCTCCACATGCTAAGGAATGACAATGGCTCAAAACATCATAGACCTCATCTTCTGAAACACATATTCTTATCATCCCATCGGCACAAAATCTAAACAAAAAAGGTTCTTCCCAAAAGTAGTGTTTAGCTTCCCACAAAAATTGTTTGCATTGATCATAAGAAATGTCATTGGGAATGATACCTCTTACTAAGTAGTTTACCAAGTCGGCATAACAAAGTTGTGTGGCGATGGCCAAAAGCATCTCATCCAAAAAATGTTCATTGATGGGGATGGTGGCTCCTTCTCTTGGCCCTTCTATTCATGAAAAATGATTAGCGACGGTGTTCTCAAGCCCTTTTTACCTTGTATGATTACATCGAACTCTTGGAGCAAAAGAACCTATCGAATCAATTTTAGCTTAGCATCTTCTTGCTCATCAAATACCTAATGGCTACATGGTCAGTGAAAACAATAACTTAAGAACCAATTAGGTAAGGGAGAAATTTATCCAAGGCGAAGACGATGGTGAGGAATTCCTTCTCGGTTGTTGCATAATTGATTTGAGTTTCATCGAGTGTCCTACTTGCATAATAGATCACATGCAACTTCTTCTCTTTCTTTTGCCCTAACACCACTCAAATGACAAAGTCACTTGCATCACACATGAGCTCAAAAGGTAAGCTCCAATATGGTGCCATAATGATTGGTGTGGAGATGAGTTCGTTTTTAAAAATGTTAAATGCCTCCAAACAAGCTTCATCAAAGAGAAAGTTAGCATCTTTAACAAGTAGGGCACAAAGAGGTCTTGCAATTTTTGAAAAATCTTTAATCAAACAGCAATAAAAACCGGCGTGGCCTAGAAAACTCCTAACTCCCTTCACCAAGGTAGGTGGAGGAAGCTTTTCTATGCATTCAATCTTGTCCTTATTGACTTCTATGCCCTTAGAAGATATTTTTATGTCCTAAGACAATTCCCTCTTGTACAATGAAATGACATTTTTTCCAATTGGGTATCAAGTTGGACTCTTCACATCTAGCAATCACTTGGGTCAAGTTAGTGAGACAAGCATCATATGAAGAACCAAAAACTGAAAAATCATTCATAAAAACTTCCATGGTTCTTTCAATAAGACCCAAAAACGAAGCTTCGTGTATCTTTGAAAAGTGGCGGGGGCATTACAAAGATCAAAAGACATTCTTTTAAAAGCAAAATCATCATATGGACAAGTAAAAGTGGTCTTCTCTTGGTCTTCGGATGCAATGTGAATTTGATTATACTCCGAATAGCCATCATGACCGACCAACCTTTCTAATATTTGATCTAAGAAAGGTAAAGAAAAGTGATCCTTGCGGATGTCATTATTCAACTTCCTATAGTCAATGCATACTCTCCAACCCATGATGGTTCATGTAGGAATCAACTCATTCTCTTCATTGCTCACAATCGTCATTCCTCCTTTCTTTGGGACACATTGAATTGGACTCACCCAAGAACTATCCGAGATAGGGTATATGATACCCGCATCAAGACATTTCAAAATCTTACCTTTTCACAACTTCCTTTACGTTTGGGTTCAACCTTCTTTGATGCTCAATGATTGTCTTATGGTCTTCCTCCATGAGGATCTTATGCATGCAAATGGATGAGCTTATACCTTTGAGGTCGGCTATGGTCCATCCTATGGCTTGTTTCTTCTCTCTCATGACCCTAAGTAGTTTATCAAATTAGAAAGAGGTTAGAGAAGCATTGACAATCACGGGTAAGGACTCATTCTCACCTAGAAATGCATACTTAAGATGAGGAGGAAGATGTTTCAATTCAAGAGTAGGAGCAAGCACATCAAAAGGATGAGGAAGTGTTTTACCATGACCGAGCTCTTCAATGATTCTACCTTTTTGATAATGTTGAGTGGTGTCAGCGTTCAAAGCACATAACATATCATTGTCTTCATTCTCGTCACAAACTTCCATGTCCTTGTTCAATAAGCATCTCTTTGATGGTTCCTGGTACAAAAACTTTTGACAAGCTTCTTTTTCAAGCTCTTCCATACAATCAACTTGGAAGACTTGGAAGCTCTTGCTAAATCAAAATCTACTTTGTCTTCACCAATAGTAAATATGAGCTTCCATTCTTCACATCAATCATAGCACTTGTTGTGGCTAAGAATTACTTACCCAAGATAATGAGGATTTCTCTATCTTCTTTCATGTCTATAACAATAAAATCAACCGATACAAAAAATTGTCGTCCATCTTCAATAATACATTCTCAAAGTACCCCTATGGGGTATGTAACGGACATGTCGGCTAAATGTAAGGAGATGGATGTATACTTCAATTCCTTCAAGCCATGCTTCCTACAAATGGAGAGAGGCGTTAGAGATACACTCGCTCCCAAGTCACATAAAGCTTTGGCTATGTGCAAATCTCCTATAGTGCATGGAATAGAGAAACTCCCGGGATCCTTGAGCTTTTGAGGTAATCTTCTTTGGATAACGGTGCTACATTCTTTCGTTAGTGCTATGGTTTCATTATCTTCAAGCGTCCTCTTCTTAGACAAGATTTCTTTGGAAAATTCTTGCATATGCAAGAATTTGAGCAATGACATCGACAAATAGAATGTTTATGTGAAGTTGCATGAAGAGTTTCACAAACTTCTCAAATTGGTTGTCATTTTTTGGTTTTTGTAGTTTTTTGAAAAATAGAATAAGAGACACATATGGTTGAGCTGGTATGTAAACTTGCTTTGGAGCTTCGGTCTCCTCCTTGTCTTCAACTTCAATTGGTTCCTCCATTTTTTCCTTTCCCTTATCATTTGCCTTGACTTGTGGTAGTTTCAAAGATTTGCCACTTATCAACTCAATTGCCTTGCATTGTTATCTAGGTTTTGTTTTTGTTTTGCTCGACAAACTTCCTTCTTCTCTTGAGTTGATAGAGTTGGCAAGTTGTCCTATTTGATATTCCAAGTTTCTATTTGAGGTACTACAACTCCACTCCTTTATTAATTTTCTCGAACCTATCACTTGTAGGATTTGCCAACTTCTCTATTGCGTACACCCAAGTTGTTTCTTTTCTCCTCGAGGTTAAAGAATAGGTTGAGGAT
The DNA here is from genome assembly GCA_001647135.1 of Pontederia paniculata. Classification (NCBI taxonomy): domain Eukaryota; kingdom Viridiplantae; phylum Streptophyta; class Magnoliopsida; order Commelinales; family Pontederiaceae; genus Pontederia; species Pontederia paniculata. The sequence goes on along the minus strand of LTAE01001611.1, from coordinate 46,584 downwards.
GATGTGGTGGTTGGAATTGTGGTTGATACCCTTGTTGTGGATATGCTGGCCTTGGTAGCAGTCCGGGTGGTGATTGTTCTCTTTGTGTTGTTGTGAATGTCCTCCTTGATTGCTCCAAGAAAAGTTTAGATGGTTCCTCCATTCAGGATTGTATGTGCTTGACTAGGGACTATTTGCCTGGTTTAGATTCCCCACAAAATTTGCTTACTCAACTTGGAGACATTCATAACTTTCATAAGATCCTCCACATGCTTCACACATAGCTTGTACATTGGCCACTTGACTTGAGTTGCCTTGGTTCATCCTTGACATCATTTGCACTAGAGTATCCACCTTTGCACTCAATGCATTATATGCTTCATCTTTGGATTGTGCCCATCTTGAATCTGACTCTTCATACTCTTCATCATTTGAGGCTAATTGGTCCAATAGATCACAAGCTTGTGAATATGGAAAGTTCATAATCGATCCATCCGTTGAAGATGAGTCAATGCTAAACTTCATTACCGGTGTTAGTCCATTGTGAAAATTTTCAATCAACATTCAATTCAGCAATTAATGGTGATAGCATTATCTTTGTAACTTCTTGAATATCTTTTATGCCGCTCCCAAACTTTCATTCTCTTTTTGCTTGAAGCAATTGATCTCATTTCTCAACTTGAAATATTTGCCGGATGGGTAGAATCTTGACATAAAAGCTTGAAATAAATCATTTCAAGTGTTAAATATTCCTTGAGGTTGTGAATCTAACCATTCTTGAGCTTCATCTCATAGAAAAAAATGGAAAGAGTCTCATCTTGATGGCATCTTTGGTTGCTCCATTAATCTTAATTGTATCACAAATTTGGAGGAATCGATCCACATGAGAGGTGTGATCTTCATTATTGGCTTCTCTAAATTGATTGAGTTGTACTATTTGAATGAGGCTGGATTTTAACTCGAAGTTGTTGGCCACAATCCTTGGTATCACAAGACTTGATCCCGCTCCTCTATAGATTCTTCTTGCTAGTTCTCTCATAAGGACATCTATCATTTCTCGATGACCAACATTTGCATTTACATGTGGTACTCTTTGTTGGTTGTTTGCTTGGTTGATATTGTTCCCTTCATTGGAAGCTTGTTCATTTGCAATGTCAATCCGCGGACCTCCTCCTTGGTTCATGGCCATGTTTTGCCTACTAGCTCTTTGTACTCTTCGGATCACTCGGCAAGTTCTTTCAATTTTCGAGTCAAAAGGTTCTATTTCCCTGCACGATCATGACATACAACAAAAACAAAAGAAAAGTGTCTAGAGTAACAATTTAAAATAAAATTCTAACATTGACACACTTCCCCGGCAACGACGCTAAAACTTGACAAGCGTCCCGCAAGCACACATGCCTTGTAGTAGTAATAAAATATCGATCCCACAAAGAAGTGGCAAAATACTAGAATTATAGTTGCAATGCGTTATCTAGACGGTTAGGGTTGGAGATGATAAGATTAAGCTATCAATAAAAATCAACTAAAGAGAATGTGAAAGAGGTAAATAAACGATGCGACATAGGCAGAGTTATATATAAAAGAGATGTTCTAGGTTTTCGAATCCATCTATAGTATTTATTCATAGGATAATGATCTAACATGCAATAGATTTTTGCTTTACTCCAGAAATCATGCATTCCTCTTTCAAAGCAATACAATTCTAACTTTGGTTAAGGAACTTTCATGCATCCACTCTAACACATAGTTGCATTTTGTTCATGAGCTTAAGAAGCCATATAAGATAACTCTATTTCTAGATATCACACTTTACATCTTACTTAGCAAAGCTACTAATTGAATAAGATGTCTTTCATCACTTAACAACCAAGGTTGACTTAAATGAGGTAGCTAATCTCATAAAAATCTAGCAATATATTACTAAGTAAAAGAATCACGCACATGCATAATCACTATTCCAAAACAATTGAATCCTAAACTTCATCTAACCCTAAAATAAGAGGATTAGCTACACATAATGAGAGAGAAAAGAGAGAGAGAGAGAGAGAGAGAGAGAGAGAGAGAGAGAGAAATTGTCATTAAACTAAAAATCACAAGTTCAAATACTAACATTCAACACAAAAAAAGTTTAAAACACAAAACATTAATTATACCTTTTACGAGTTTAACAATCCCTAAGAAAGAAGAATGACCTCCAAATTTTTGCTCTAATCCAAAAACCGGAGAGAGTCCCAAAACTTTATATCATGTCTAATGTAAGCTCTAAAACATGTTATGAAATGCATGCATTAGGATACTGTGAAAAATTCAAAGAGTATAGATTCTTCCATCAGAAAAAATGGCTCATAAAAAGTCGTGATGCTACCTTTCTTCAAAATGAAAATGATGATGATCACCTCACGATTCTAGGAGATGGTGGAGACAACTCCGAAGATACATTGAGGTATCTAATAGCGGGAGTTGATGCTTCATAGAATGATATACCTTTGAAAGAAGTGGAAGAATCCATTATTTCCACGAGTATAATCGACATCAAGAAACTACTCGAGATAACACCCGCATGAGTATAATTGCCATGAAAGTTGAATTGACTCAATTAATAAAAGCAGAGTGTGGACATTATATGATTTGCTAGAAGATAGACAATCCATAAGGTGCAAATGAGTATTCAAGAGAAAGTATCGGGAAAATAGTTATCTTGATAGGCACATAGCGAGATTGATGATCAAGGGTTATATTCAACAAGTCAGAATAGATTTTCAGAAGACATATTCTTCAATAGCTAAATTTGTGTCGATTTGATCGACCTTAGCTATAGTGAAATATATGGATTTAGAGTTGTTTCATATACACGTATATATGGAAACTTGTCGGAAGACGTATATATACGACAACCTGAAAAGGTTTTAGATATAAAGCCAAGAGAATAAGGTGTATAAGCTCTAAAAATTATTGTATAACTTGAAGCAATCGTATAGGGAATGATACTTGAAATTTCATGAGACAATAGTCCAATTTGGCTTTAAGATGAACATATTGGATCAATCATTGTGTTTACATAAAAAAAAAGTGAGAACACTTTTGTGATATTATTATTATATGTGTACAATATACTGCTTGCCAGAAATGGTGTAGATATACTGAGTGATACAAGGATAAACTCAGCAAGCGATTTGAAATGACAGACATGAGGGAAGCACCCTATGTACTATGCTTCAAATAAGTTGTGATAGAAACTCAAGAGGCTTGAATTTGAGTTAGGAACAATACATTGATAAGGTACCAAGGATGTTCGAGATGCAAAATAGTAGTACACCAACAATGCTATTGATTGGAAAAAGACTGAGTAAAAATCAATGTCCCAATATAGGGTAAAAATCTTTAGGCGAGTCTTATGCACAAGCGATGGATTGTATGATGTATTCGATCCTCTATACAAGGCCCGATTTGGCTACAATGTAAGTCTAGTTAGTATATTCTGAAGTAATCATAGGAAGACCCACTGATAGACCATTAAAATGATATTACGATATCTGAAGGATATAATACAATCGAGATTGGCATATCAAACTGATACACTCGAAGTAGTAGGACATTTATATGGGAATTTTAGTGATGATATATACGATCACAAATTCACATCAGATCACTTGTTTCTTCTAAGTAGTGCACCCATTTCTTGGGGCAACAAGAAACAAGGATGTATGGCTAGACACACACAAAAGACTAAGTATATTTCTTGTAGTATAACAACCACCCTTAGTGTATGACTTAGGCATTTTCTTTTGGAACCAAGGTTCAATTGGTCAGAGGACCACTACTGATGTACTGTGATAATCAAGTAGATATAAGCTTGATACAAAGTGGAGCCAAAAATTTTAAAAAGTAAAGCACATTGAGATTGAGTATACTACATTTAGAATATAATGAATAAAAAGGAAGTGACAGTGACCTACGCACTTACGAGTGATATGTTGACTGATTCTTTCACAAAGAAAATTGTAGTCAATACTTTTATCAATCATGTGTACTTAAAGAGACTCAGAAATACTTGAGTAGTATGACATATTCATGGATAGTATAAGTAAGAATCTTCAATTAAATTATATGCAGATAGTTGGAGTGTTGATATAGTGACCACATTGATCAAAAGTGAGAGACTGAAGGCCATCAATTCTTTTGTTTATTTATTTTTTCATAAGATTAATATTAAAGTTTAGAGAGTGAAATATAAATATTCTTTAAATAACATAAAAGCATTTCTTACATTCAATAACTCATGTTTATCCCAATAGTATTTTCACCTTTTTTTACATAAAATGGTATGCTTATCTCAACAATAATTTAAAAAAATGGGGTGGAATTATTTAAAGCAATTAATTATTTTTACCACTCCTAGTGCTATTAAAGATTTACCTCACATTTTTTTCTCCTCCTATGAGATTTAGCCGACTTAACGCGAAAGTAAAAAAGAAAACTTGTCAAACTGATGCGACAACACAAAGGTAATAATTTTGTGGCCTCCTTGGAAATATGCCTTGCATTTCATTTCAAAAAGCATTTCATTGTTATCGAAAAAAATCATTCGATAAACTAATAGCATTTTTGTATTTCTACAACCAATTTTTATTTTGGCGGTCATCAATTTTTCCCTAAAATATTATTCCTACAAGAGAAAGTTTTTCTCATGAATCTTTGTCAATACTTGAAATTTAAAATTATGAATTTGATGGGTTAAATAAGCTCTCTTCATAAGACGACCAACTTATTGAATTTAAAATCTTAGATCAAACAAAAACAAATGTTCGTGACGAGCAAAAAGTTGGGGGTTTTCTGTAATGCCCCTAGAAGCACACCCTGTCATTAGTGACTTTAGACCAAGTGGTTATCTTTGTTATCTTTGACTTATCTCATTAGTGACTTTGAAATGACTTTGAGGGTTGCTTTTGTGACTTTGAATTGCTCATGAGTCTTGGAGGTCTCTCGATAGGTCAATGAGGGTGCACAAGCCATGACCAGATAAGATGCTCGTGAAATCCTTTCATTAAAGGGAGAAGAGTAGCAAAGCAACAAGAAATGAGAGACAACTGTCCTACCCATCCTATCTTTAACATCACTGCGCTCCCAAACTTTAACAATATATGACGACCTCAACATTTAATTTAGGTGAAGTATGGTGACCATTTATCTTGTCCACATAATTAATCCTTAATGAATAGGAAAAACTCAATAATTATTATTCACAGTTATCGATAAAATAAATTAAATTAATTCACTTAAAATAAACTCTTCACCATATGTCATGGCCCACGAAGGAATCCTTCATGGCCGTGATCGTGTACCTCTTTTCCTTCTTCTCGTTCTCACGTTCATAACTTTATACTTCACGGCCCGTGACCGTGACATGAACATTCATGGGCGTGAACAAGCCCTTATGATTGTCGTTTCTTTCATGAGTGTGACTTCCTCTCATGGTCGGGTCTTCATCTTTCACGGCCCGCGACCATCTTCACGGATGTGCCATAGTCTGTTAATTATCACGGTCAGAATCTTCATGACCCGTCTTTCTCGGTTTCACGATCGTGAAGCCTACCTTCATGGTCGTGATCACGAGCCTTTCGTTTCATTCACGGGCGTGCGACAAACTTCACAGCCCGTGACACTTAGTTCATAGTCGTGAAGCCACCTTCAAGGTCGTGACCATAATCCCTTTTTCCCTCTTACCTTCACGGGCGTGAAAGCCAATTTCACGGTTCGTGATTCTCAAGCTCACGATTGTAAAAACCATCTTCACAGTCGTGACCATAACACATTTTATTTACCTTCGGCTCACAATTGTGAGGTTCATACTCATGGACGTGACCATTACAATCACAGTCATGAAACCTTGTTTCACGATCGTGACATCGTAGAAACTTAACATTATATTAATTTTGACCGAATTAAATCTAAGTATTTCTAGGGTTAATCAGGGGTTAAATATTCTAATCATCATCTTAACAATTATTATCAAACAATAACCTAGTATGCAATTTATTCAACATGAACATATTTTTCCAAAGTGGTCCGCCTATTTACATACCAAATCTTGTAGGATTATTATTCAGTCTTCAACTGCGTCCCCTTTATCTTTCCTATTATTTTTCGTCTCCTTCATGTTCTCCTAAGAGTTGGGCATAGTTCTAAAATGAAAAAAAGGGATAGAAAGAGAGAGAAAAAAATCCATGGGAGAGAGAGGCCTTACCTAAGCATCTAGTGGGAGAGAAAAGAAGGGAGAAAACTTAGTGGCTAGGATTTTGAGAGAGAAAATAAAATTATGAGGGCTTCCTCTTCTCTTTGGTCTATTTATAAGGGTGTTACTAGGATTTTTTTTTAAATTTTAATTCAACTCAAATTCTATTTATTTATTTAATTGAGAGTCCAATTAATAAGATAATACTTGTTTAATTAAATTCTCGTCCTTATAAATTCTGATTATTACATTTTCTGTTCACATATTTTTCATACCTATTACAAGAGCCACTAAGGCATTTTTTTGTAACGTTAACTTAATAGATAAGGATAAATAATAGAAATAAAAGAACTAAAATTCACATGGATTTAAAATGCTTCGAATAATTCATTTGTTTAAAATCATTATAGAAGTCATTTAACTTTTAATTAACCACTTCTCTTTTGAAAATTTTAAATTTAATTCACTCCACTAAGACATTTAACCTTTGTTATTTATAACACTTTTGGATGGTTTAAAAATAGTTATTTTTTAAAAGTATAATATATTTTTCCTTTTGTACTTCAGTTTTTAAGAAAATTAATTAAAAAATTAATATATTCATAATATGAAAGTTTAGACATGTCGTGTACTCTCGACAAACCAAGAAATAATAACAAGGCGGCTAACCTTTTTAATTATAGATATTAGGAAAAAATAATAAAGCATATTATTGAATTTTTAATCTAAATCCATTTGGTCCCCTCCATTGGTGCCCATTCTAAACGGGCCTAGCTGATCGATCAGCCCATTTTCCTGATGAGAAATTAAATTAAATTTCTTGTTTTGCAATATGAGTCATATTTATGAGGAAATGGAATATTAAAAAAAAGTAATGTATAAACATTTTAAAATTTAATTTTTTTAATATCTTATATCTTCTTTTTAATATTCAATAAATAACTCTGCCGCAATGCCGCCGGCAATTTCGTTACTCGTCATTCTTACAAACAAATATATATATATATATATATATATATATATATATATATATATAGTAACAGAAATATTATTGCACGATTGATATATAAATTTACTTGATAATTTATACAATTATAATTAATTGCAAAAATTTTCAAGTCAAATATTTTGAATTATGAAGTAGAATACTAAACATACATATATAATATGACATAGACAAATATTATTCTTATGAAATAATACCATGTAAAATTTGAATAAGGAACAATTGAAAAGATCCGAAAAAAATAACATTAAAAAAATATTTATAAATAAAATAGAAAAAATAAGTGCATTTATATTATATATTCATGTACTACTATGTTGAATTTTTTAATATTATGGTGTATATAAATAAATGCTATTTTATTAAATAATTGAATAAATGTAAAGATTATATAAAGAGATAGAAGGTGGGAAAAAAGTTAATAATACCTAATCAAAATATCTAGATGGGGAGAAGGTAACTAAGAAAATAAAAAAACAAATAAATTTGAAAGAGAGAAGAATCAACCCAAGGACCAATAGGTTTATAGTAAATTTATATTTCCTCAAGATACATTAATAATTTTATTATCAGTTGGCTAGTGGGTGCACTGTCACCCCTCTTAATATATTAGTTTGACAATTATAACATATTGTTGTTTAATAAATAAATACACAGCTATCGATAGATCAAATTGACAGCTCGAGTATTACTAAGCGATGGTCAATTTAAAGTGTATGATGTCTTTAAAAAAAAAAAAAAGTGTATGATGTCCTTTTTAAAAATACGGACTTGATTATGTCTGACGAGGTATTTCACTTATTATCTCATTCTCCTTTCTCTCTCTCAATTTATTACAAAGACATACAAAAAAAAATAAGAACTAAATTTATTTGTAATTTTGGTTCGACTTGTACATGTAAATCATTTTTTCCAATATATCTCATATTGGTTTATATCGATTTTATCTTAAAATCTCAATTTTATAATCTCAAATTTATGAGTAATTTACATCTTCATAGTATCCATATCTTTCTCATAATATATTTGTGTACCTAAGAAAAAATATATTTTATATATGTGTTTTTAGTATTTTTCTTATTGACACCGACCCTAACATCTAAAGAAAAGTTGAGATTTGCATTCAAATTTATGTTAATTATAAATTATTCAGTTCTTGATGTGATAAGAAAATAGAAAATGTAAATATAACTTTTCAAAGTTAAACCATATAGCACACTCTATACCCTAGCATTGCTTGACGTGCTAGACCTAGACCCTAATTATGCCCAATCATTTATTTAAAATTTAGCTTGATTAATTAATAACTATGGTGGATCGTCTATGTTTATAGTGAATATATTTATATAATGAATATCAATAATATCAATCACATTTAAAATAACAAGACATTTATGCATTCTTTTGTTTAAATTATAAAAATAAAAATTGAGTACCTTCAACCTAATCTTTTGGGATACATGTTAGATCAATCGAGATATCCTGATTTAGCTCTTATTAAAAAAATATTTTCTCCTTTAATATTTCACATAATGAATTGAATAAGATCAAAATTATAAACAATAATATGCTATTAAGATTATAAATAGAAGCATCTTCTGTTTAAAATTTTAAAATAAATAAATATCTCATTAAATTTAACATAGCATTAAAGTATTTTAAAATATAAATATAAATATATGCTCCTTCATTAGACTTATTTTTTTAAAATTATTTATAGTACATCTAATTTAATATGGTATCAAAGTTAAAGTTTTTAAATGCAAACCTCGCTATATTACAAATTAATTTTCTCCTTAGTTATTCATATGGTGAACTTTGTGCTATATTAAAGCTGTTTGTGGCCTATAAAAAAATGTTAAGAATATAAATATAAAAATATAATTTTTTATTAATTTAAACGTTTAGAATTATTGAATAAAATCTTAATATGAAAAATATATATTTCTACTTTACAGAGGTTATATCAAAGTCCATAGGTTATGAAGAGTGTTGACCTTATAGAAATTAAAATACTTTTTATAATTTAAATTTTAATGTAGGTAGTTAAGTAATCTAATTTAAGATTATATATTCAACTACTTCTCTATATATATTTTCCACTAAGTTGTCTCGCCTAACCAAATCAATCTACGGAAATAATTTATTAGATCATATTGTTCATGCATGTGCAAAACATGGTCATATATGAAAATGAAAAGAAGATCTGTCAATTAACAATAAATTATACATGTTAGGTGGAGGTCCTTTTTAAGCATAATAATATAATTAATAATTAGTAAGTAGGCCACAACACACAGTTTATTAAAGATATCACGGATCTGTCCCAATTGTTTTGTCCCGTTCTAAATATATGTGTACCTTGACTTTCTAAGGTTAAATAGACCCCTCCCGAATCAAGAAAAAAAATACTAATAACTATAAAATAAACAAGAACATAACTCTCTCAAGAAATAAAAAAGTGCTAAACTAGATAGCATTTTGACATTATCATAAATGTTTATAATATCTTTTAGTAATATTTTATTTTTTTTAATTTAAACTTCCCCCTCATCTTTTTTTTTTCGGGCGAACCTTGTCATGTCTCACACGTATATATCTACCAATCAATATTCTTTATATATAGGTCCCTTTTGTTTACTTAATTAAAGCATATATTTGCATGTTTTTGACAAAAGTAGATTTATAACTTTGAGATAAATGAATATGGAATATATCATTTTATTGATATTATATTAAACATTGTAACATCCTCAAATTCACACTCCGCCACATGAAAGAATATAGACTCTGAGATGCTACGATAGTATTTCTTTGACTTAACTTTGACTAAAAGACTGTCAACAATATGCAAAAGTAATAATCTTAAAATAAAATAGTCTAGTAAAATAAAATATTCTTTTCTATTATTCCATAAAAGAAAAGATAAAATTAATTAAACTTTGTAAGACTAGTTTGACTCAAGATAGACTCTTATCATGTGCAAGCATTTACATCACGAACATCTGCATCACCAGTGTCATCATCTATCCGTCATTACCTCCCTCGCCTGTAGGATCAAAAGCAAGAAAAAAATAATATTCCATGAGCAATGAAGCCCAATATGTAATAACAATAATCAATATAATAAAACATATATTAAAACAATATCAGGAAATGGATAATCTCAGTACTATCAATTACTTTACTTTCTCCTCTTTCTTTACCTTTCAATTATATTTTTAGTAACTATAATTCAGTCATGGACCCATCAATCACATCATCAAGATGCATAGTAGTTGCAGTATACAGTTGGTCCATGTTTAGTTCTTTCTTTCATTAGCAAGAACAACAGTCACATTAAGATGCAAAGTAATCAGTATGTTCAATCCCACATTAATCTCTGATCTTTCATTATCTTATTTTAATTATGACAATCAATATGTGAACCTTTACCAAGCCCGATGAGATTCGGGTTGTCCCGCTGCAGGCACGACTAACTAGGCCATGAATAAGTCAGGTCGAGTCACGCATTCAAGGTAACCCTGCAATCAGGATAAAATCTTGTAGTTAGGAATAAATCCTGCAGTCGAGATAAATCTCGCAGTCGACGGAGCCCTTCTCTTCATGCGGATAATTTCAATCACAAACATTAGTAGTTTTTAAGGTTATATCATTAGTGGTGAAGATCAAGATAACCTAGGAAATAATAATCAAGATAAACAAGCATTATAAAAATAGCAATAGCATGGATAACTTTTATCAGGCAGAACACGGTCTATGTCATCTCATGACACGACCCGTGTCTGGGTGAGAAACGGGCGAGGCATTCTCGATCTCGAGAGACGATCTGTGTCGGGTGACACGGTCCACTTTGGCAGGTGCATTCTTTTCGTAGGCGGAAATGACCAGCGTCTGATATATATATCATATATTGGTATCGTTCAACATAGTCCATGTCGGACCATGCTAGGTTTAGGCTTCAACTTGTAGTGATACGATCCATGGAACATCGGTCGCGTCAAGGGGCGACGACTTGTGTTCCGTATCCTGGAAGGTGAGCGAAACGTGGCCCGCGTCTAGAAGACGCAGTCCACGTTCCCGATGTCTCATGTTGTTCGACGAGATGCGGCTGGTGCTATGAACGTCGAGGTCGAGTTATGCAAGGGACACAACCCATGACGTGGGATCACGTGACTTATGTCCAGGTGGGTGAAACAATCAGACACGGTCCGTGCTCACAGGCGATGCGACCCGTGTCCGATCATCCTTTCGTCATCGTGACCCATGACCTGCGTCCACATGATGCGACCGATGTCTGCGCGAAGCCGGGTCGTGTCGAGCGGTCCATGTCCGATCATCGATGCCCTATATTAAATCAATATATGCAGTATTCTATAGTTGATCCTTTAACTTACATACCTTAGTTAGTTAACCCTTCTTCTTCTTTCATAATTTGCCTCATATGTCTTCCTCTTCCTTTAGTTCTCTAAGAGGGAGGGAGGGAGAGTGAGAGAGATGGGGGGGGAATTCTGGTTCTTAAGGCTTGAGAGATATTATGAGATCCTACCCCTCTAACCCTCTATTTATAGGGGTCTTTCTAGACCTAATCTTAGTCAAAGTTAACTTAATCTCTCCTAACTCTTTTAGGATTAAGAGTCCTTTAAAACTAATTTGGGTAAAATTAGAAATATTAATTAACTAGAATTATAATTTGACATTAACTCATACTTATTCTTTTCCTAATCCTAATCATATTATACTTTATCTTTCTTTTTATTTAATTATAATTACATGAAAGCTTGGTTGTTACATAATAACCTCCTTAAAAATGAATTTCTTCTCGAATTCGGTAACACTACCTATCCTTGGTTTGTCTTTAATCTGCTGCTAGATTATTTCATCACTATGGTTCAGTAATGGCACCTGACTAGATTTGTCCCCTCCTAGGAGGCATCTACATTTACAACAGGTAAGGAGACATTAAATATTAACTTTCCTGTCGATAACCTCCTTAGGACTTTACGTATATTTTTTCTTTAATGGCACTGTGATTGTTCATGATGCTTGCACATGGACTTTACCTAAAAAGTGTCTCTCGTTAGGCTCTGATACCTTATTGTAACGCCCTCAAATCCACACCTCGCCACGTGGCTGAATATATAACTTTAAAATAAAACAGTCTAGCCAAATAAAATATCATTTTCTATTGTTCCATAGAAGAAAAGATAAAACTAATTAAACTCTTTAAGACCAATTTGACTTAATCTAGACTCCTATCATGTGCAAGCCTTTACATCACAAACACCTGCATCATCCGTGTCATCACCTATTCTCATTACCTCCCTCGCCTGCAGGATCAAAAGCAGGGAAAAGAAGTATCCCATGAGCATGAAGCCCAGTATGTAATAACAATAATCAATAGAATAAAGCATATATTAAGACAACATCAGGAAATGGATAATCTCAGTACTATCAATTACTTTACTTTTTCATCTTTCTTTACCTTTCAATTATCTTTTCAGTAACTATAATTCAGTCATGGACCCATCAGTCATATCATCATGATGCGCAATAGTTGCAATATACAGTTGGTTCATGTTTAGTTCTTTCTTTCATTGGCAAGAACATCAGTCGCATTAAGATGCGCAATAATCAGTATGTTCATGCCCACTTTAATCTTTTCTTTCATTATCTTATCTTAATTATGACAATCAATATGTGAACCTTTATTAGGCGCGATGAGATTCAGTTGTCTCACTGCAGGCACGACTAGCTAGGACATGAATCAATAGAAATCAATCGGTTCCAATCCTATAGTCAGGGTAATCCTTGCAATCAGGATAAAATCCTATAGTCAGAAATAAATCTTGCAGTCGAGATAAATCTCGCAGTCGGTGGGACCCTCCTCTTCATGCGGATAATTTCAATCACAAACATTAGCAGCTTTTAAGATTATATCATTAGTGGTGAAGATCATGATAACCTAGGAAACAATCATCAAGATAAACAAACATTATAAAATAACAATATCATGGATAACTTTTATCAGTCATAACACGGTCTGTGTCATCTCATGACACAACCCGCGTCTGGGTGAGAAACGAGAGATGCATTCTTGATCTTGAGAGATGGTCTGTGTCGGGTTACAGGGTCCACTTTGGCAGGCACGTTAATTTCCTAGGCGGAAATGACCAACACACGATATAAATATATATATATATATATATATATATATATAT